>JBBPLN010000802.1:0-13222 GCA_038089815.1 Sutorius eximius
AAACACAAGACGAGGCCTTCGGCGGCCCAGCTGATGACGATGTCGACGGCCATGTAATGGTCGTCCAAAGCGATCTTGTCTGCATCGCTCCACTGTGGAAGAGGGCCCGTATAGCCGAGGAAACGGCGAACCCTCGAAAGGCGGCAGTACCTGACCCTGGCGCAAGGGTTAGGGATAGGGTGGAAATGAAAAAGGGCAAAAACGGACCTTGTGACGGTGCCATGCATTGTTCTTTGTTCGAGGGCCTCTGTCAGGTCTGCCCTTGCAGATGCCTGTTCCTCGGGGTGAACGAAATTGAGGAGGGACTTTCCGATGAGGAGGTCCGCCTCATCCTCGAGGTGGCTTGCGAGGACAGGGTCGAGGTAGATGAACTGCAAATCGGTGGACAACAAAGACCAGTCTAAATGTGAGGAAGGATTAGTACAAGGGTGCCCGAGAGAGTGGAGCGACATGATCGGAGGTCCGACCAGGGGGGAAATGGAGGACGTTGGATATAAACATGGGAGAAAGTGGCAATACTCACAACAACGGGTCTCGCCAATTTTTGGGAGATTGTGGGTGGTAGGATCAGCGGTAAAGGAAGAGGACATGGATGGAACGGAAGGGGTGGGCACGTCCTGGTGAGGGTAACCTGAGAAGGAGGAAAGGGGTAAGTGCGATCTGGGAGTTTGGTTATGTACGGGGGGAAGGTCAGGGAGGGAGTGTTGGGCCGCGCCTCGTTGGGAGGGCACGAGGAAGTTCATGAGAGAGAGTTGATGGAAGGATTGCGTACAAATAATTGGATCCGGTATGGTACAGCGCGGCGAGGGAGAGAAAGTGGGACGGAGAAGGAAAGTACGAGGATCGAGTTGGTCAAGTCGATCGTGAAAGACGACGAGCTGAGAACGGGCGAGGTTGGGTACTAGGACAGAGTTGGACTAGCACTGAGCGGGGTGTTCGAGTCTGAGTTGATCACGCTCCCACTCTGGCTAAAATATGCATCGCCGCTGAATAATATAGCCACCAGCGTCGCAGCACGGGTTCGAGCAGCACACATCTTATCAGACCGTGGTCCGTGTACGCCTCTGACCTGAACGACGGTGACGGTGCCGAGCGAGATTCAGCGAGACGCCCCGATCGAGTTAGATCCGGACTGAGATCCTTATGACTGTCACTGTATTCATTTCGTGTCCTCCGCCGCGGTGATGTTGTCTTTTCCCCCGCCTTTGAGCGCAACGGAGTGGAGAGGCGCGTTGAAGAGAACCACCTCGAGATCTTCTTCAACGTCCTTTCCGTCATCCTCTCTGACGGCATACCCTTTATAACACCCCCAATCCATTTTTACCGTAATTTCCTTTTCAGATCGTCTTCTTCCATTTTCCCAAGATAATCGCGATCGTTTCAATAAAACCATGTCAGACGCGAAAAACATTTGGATCGCAGCAGCAGATGGCGACCTCGCACGCATCCAGGTCCGTACACGTACCTCGTACTCGTACTCGTTCACACCCACCCAGGTCCTCGTAGAACAGCACGGCACGTTCCTCTTCATCCCTGTCCCTCGCCATCTCAACCCCTCGCAGCCATCTCTCCCAACGTCCCTGATACATTTTCGTACACCCCCATGCACGCTGCCGCATCCTATGCCCAGTTGGACGTCCTGACATATCTCGTCCAACAAGGTAATCACCCATGATTGACGCTCCATGTCCTCTCAGCGATCCGTCCTCAGGTGGTGACGTAAATATAACGGACCAAGATGGTGACACGCCACTATACACCGTAGAAGACATCGACACTGCGCGGTGGCTTATCGATCATGGTGCTGCCATTGACCGGCGTAATGCCGCAGGTGTATCTGTACGTTTCCGTACCAACCCGCCTCCCTCATCCTCACAATCGCTCCAAGCCCATTCAACACCTTGGCGAGGACTTTCCCGAAGTCGCTGCCTTTTTGCAGTCACGACTCGACCCCTCCGTCCCCTTGACCGCCACGTCCGTCGAGCCTCGGCCATCCCAGCATTCCCAAAACGCCGTATCAGAAACTTTGGCGTCTAATTTGATCCACTCCGTTAGTGACATCATGCAACGTGCAGAAGCAGAAGGAACAGACCCAGATGAAGAACTGAGGCATGCCGTCAGCCAAACAGTTCTCGAAGGCATCCGTACCGGGTATGAGCTGTCCACCCAAGACAGCGCGGATACACCCCAAGATACAAATTCGAAGCGACCTCGAATGAACGGCTTTCACGACCCTTGATGTTCAGAGACCTCTCGTAGACACCACCGCTCGTTCGCACTACTCCCTGTACTACATCGACGACCATCCGTTCCGGTGATCATGATCACGCGCGTGATCGATCGCAATGATCTGACAGTGTCATTGTCAATCCAACCCATGACTCCTGTCCAACCATAGTAAGACGCTAAAACGGGAAGCGACTGACTTGACCCCCCAAACTCGGCTCAATACCTCGGAACACTGAGAGGGGCCCCCCGGTGGACCCACTCCGTACATGCCATCAGGTCCGCAGTCGGCCGGATAAAACGACAGAACGGCGAATAACCCGCTTCCAATGACTAGAAAGAACCCGCCAAATCCTGTGTCGTGGGTCCCGCGGTATGCCAGTGGGTTGGGCTACCGTTTCAGCATATTCTATCCATATTATCAATATGGAACATCCATGTTCGCCCGCATCAAATGGCCAATTTTCAATTCGAAGCACTCCACACATACTGCGCATAGTGAAGGCGGCCAGATGAGCGTTTGGGGCTTCTCGACCAATCGTCGTGAGGGGCTTTTTTGTCGCTACCCTCGACCGCGGAAATCCTGTGCTTGTTCCATATTGTGAAGCAGAGAAGTGCGCCTTGAACGTCGTCAGAGGCGAAGTCGCGGGCCCAGGTGCCATTTGTCGAGTGGAGCCGCAGGACCCTTCTACAGGGACCGTCGCAGACGTCAACCTTCTGCCCACTAGATGCATCTGCTTGCAGGGTCACCAAGGTTTAGTGAAACAGAACAAAGAAATATAAAAGAAATAAAGAGACTTGAAAGCGTTGTCGACTTGCCTCGCTAGACAACAAGGTTCAAAACGAACCCAATCCATGCAACATCCGCACCCCCATGTGAGTTTCCTTTTTGGGAAACATGATAATACATCGCTCGACCATCTTTGTGTAATACGACACGCGAAAGAAATGGCACGGTTTGCGACGCTGGCAACGACGATTACGCATGAGGACGTTCAGAAAAAAGCCGCTCGAGGGTACACACCACACGATACCCCCGTGCTCGCACTCTCAGCCGAGGCCCAAACCAAGGGTTATCACTCCATATGTCTCCCGCTCACAACCGAAAAGTGGCGGGACCGGTGGCGAAACATGTGCATCATGCCTTCCACAGGCGCTGCAGGCAACGAGGACGTTATAGTTGCTGAGAAGGCGGCAGAGGCGTGGAGGAAGTCGCCTTCATTTTTACTTGATGAGGTGACGATAACAAGACTTGGTGAGATCTGTTCCTCCATCCCACACTCCTTGCGCGCGATGTGCCACTCATCGAAGAGAAATCCATAGATGAGGCGGAGATCGTCGTGGCAATGGCATCCGACTGGCTACAGTTGGATGCCACTGATGATTGGATTCGTCACGACTATGGCATCGTGAGTTCCTTTTCGCTCTCTCTTCGGATAGCGGCCATCGACGCCATCGCGTGCCTTGGGCGTGTCTGTCCGAAAAAGTCACGGTCAATGGGCGCAGTCGACTCACCCGCGATAATTCGCTCACGCATTCCTCTTCGCGGCTAGGCACTCCAACAGGAAGTTACATACGCATCCTATCTCAACATCCCTACCATAATCCTCCCTCCGCCAAGAAATAGAGCGCATGTGGCTTCATATGGACGTATCGTAAATGAATGCATTCGGAATATTCCGTACATGCACTTCTCAGTTCGTCTACCCATCTATGACCCCGCAGTATTTCAATCGAAAGAATCATCGCCTCACGGAGATCCGAATTCGAGTGGCGCTTCGGCGCAAGCGTCCTCGCCAAACGTTGGGTCCTCTGGTACTTTTTCACAAAAACATATCAAATCCTCCAAGGCGTCCGAGGGTGAACTCAATGCAACCTGGGAGATGTGGGATGTCATTCGCACCGTGTGCGATAACAACGCACGGTTAACGCTCGGTGAGCGCCGGAACGTGATACGTCTCGTACGGATGATGCTCATGTCGGCAGCGCTCGATCTCACCCCACCGCTTCCTGCGAACGCGGGTGTGTTGAACCGATGGGCGGCTGAACCCGTTCAGCACATCTTTTTGCCTGCGTCATCGTTTGTCGCAAACGTCAAAGGTTATCCGGTCTTACCAAAAGGCACCCAAGCATTCATCCGGCAAAGCATGATCGTGGGTCTCTACGATCGCCTTCTTTGACGTCTGTTGACCTTGCCATACCAGCATCGTCCGGCGTTTATCCTCTCTGACGTCGATTCCGGTCTACACGTCAAGGGCGGCGAATCTGCGTATTTGCAATATGTAAATCATCTAGAGAAAAGCAGCCCGGTCGTACAAGCGGCCAAAACAGAGGGGTCCGTCGAAAACTTTGCGCAGGGTTACCAAGATTACCTCCAAAACCCGCTGCAGGTACGCCGGTGATGAGTGCGTCCATGCTGCAGCAGTGACACCAACGAGTGACACAGCCCCTGATGGACAACCTTCAATCAATCACGTATCAAACGTTTGAGCAGGATCCCGTCAAGTATCACAACTATGAAGAGGTAAGGGTCATTGTCACCCTGTGTTATCCGTGCTGTATTCATCGTGACCGGTAAGGCCATCTATCGTGCCCTCGTGGAATGGCCGGATAGGGAGCGCATGTGCGTCCGCCGCCTCGCTTGCTAATGTGACCTAATAGCGCGTAGCGTCATTTGTGTCGCCGGCGCTGGGCGTGGTCCCCTCGTGTCTCGAAGCCTCAAAGCTGTCCAACGAGCCAAAAAGGAAGCATTCGTCTACGCAGTCGAGAAGAACCCGAATGCCTTTGTGACGTGCGTCCTCACCTGCATGTGTTCCCGACCCTTTTTTGTTCATCCGATGGGCCAGCCTTCAAGGACGCAAGGCGAAAGAGTGGGGTGCCTCCGTGGAGCTGATTGCTGGCGACATGAGGCGGGTCGAGGTACCGGAACCTGTCGATATCTTGGTCAGCGAGCTCTTGGGATCGTTTGGAGATAATGAATTGAGCCCTGAATGTTTGGACGGCGCGATGCGGTTTTTGAAGCGTGCGTTCGGACTTGGCACCGTGAATGGGGTTGCTGATGGACGTGGTTAGCGGATGGCATCTCTATTCCGTCATCCTACACGGCGCATCTCGCACCTCTGTCCTCGTCGAAGTTATACAATGCCGCGCGCGAGACCAAGGATCTCAAGGGACTCGAAACGCCGTATGTGGTGATGTTCCAAAACGTCAACATCCTCAGTGGTGACAGCGGTGATGCCGCGGGACGATGTGGGCCGAGGATACAAGAGTGCTGGGAGTTTGTGCATCCGAACAAGGACGTGACTGTTGATGAGAGAGGTGAGCCCTGATTGTCGTGCAAGTTATACACGGTGCTCATGAAAAGGTAGGCTTACCTCTCACGAACAGCCACAACGTCCGCTCGGCCAAGTTGTCCTTCCATATCCCACACGCGGGGGTGTTGCATGGGCTGGCTGGATATTTTGAAGCGGTACTGTATGGGGATGTCGGCCTGAGCATTCATCCGAATCGTAAGGCGCAGGTGTCCAAGGACATGTTGAGTTGGTTCCCACTGTTCTTACCCTTCCGGGTGCGTCCCCCTCTATCTCCACCCGAGGGGACGGCGTGCTGAACGAGTCTCAGGAGCCGCTCTACTTGCCTAGCAACTCGGAGCTGCAAGTGTCGATATGGCGTCTCACGAACGAGCGACAGGTGTGGTACGAGTGGTATGCAGAGTCGTATCTCCCGGTTGCGAACGCGTCCCCGCCCACCGAATACATCATCGACGACGCGCCTTCCTCGGACGGGCCGTCTTTTGCAAGCATGTCGACACACGTCGCTATCCCGAGTCCTATCGTGGACGCGGTGGACGTGTTCCCGCTGATCGAACCTGGCGTCGAGCAGAGGAGGGGAGGTACGGAAGTCAAGCTACCGTGTGGTGTCGTCAAGATCGGACAGACGGCGTTGCATAACCCGGGTGGTCGTAGCAGCTGGATCGGGTTGACATGACGCCCACAAAAATGGCGTTTTTCGTGACCGTAAAAATAACAGTACTTCTTGCATGTTTAACTGACGAAGCTGGGCACAAGTGGTTCTAATGGACGGCGAGACAACTTTGTCTTACATCTGCTCGATGACGACAATATGTGCGGCTAACAGGATTGAATTCAAACTCCGAACATGACCATCTCGGCTCAACGCTTTTCTTTCCATCCATCTCCTCTACCACTACCTTACTCCTCAGTGAACCTACGCGCACTCGTTCATTCTCGACGATGAAGTCCATCACATTCTTTGCTACTCTCGCCGCCTTCGTTTCCGCCTCTTACGCCGCACTGACGATCAACACGCCGTACGTGTCGTGATGTTCACGCTCGTTTTCTTTGCCATGCTCATCCCTGTCGCAGTTCCAGCGTAGTTGAGTGCGGTAAGTTGCAACGCTTCCGTGAAGAAGAGAGCCGGCGTTGACGGTTCGCTGGTTGACGTCCCCAGAGCCAACCATCTTCAATTGGTCCGGTGGAACCGCTCCGTACTACTTGACCCTCGTTCCTGGTAAGCCTCCGCCATTTCATCCCGCGCGCAGACTTTTGACGTGTTGTGGACTTAGGCGGTCAGACCGCGGCCCCTGCCGTAAGTATCTGCTGCCTTGCTTTAGATTTCTGCTCATCTGCGCATCCCAGACCAAGAGTTTCCCGAGTCAGAATGGCAACTCTTACACCTGGCTTGTTGACCTTCAATCCGGAACCAGTCTGTAAGAATGCCCCTTCTGTCTGTCTCGAGTCCTATGCCTACTCCCTTGTATAGCACCGCCGAGTTGAAGGACGCCACCGGAGCCCTTCAGTACTCCGACATCTTCACAATCCAGGGTGGAACCTCTTCTTCCTGTGTCAACACCACTGTCCAGGAAACCGGTTCCGGCAGTGGTTCTGCTTCTGCCAGCACCTCGGGGTCTACTGGTACTGCAGCTTCAACTTCTGCCAGCGCGAAGAGCTCTGCTACCTCCGCCCCTTCTGGCGGTTCCTCGAGCCAGTCCAGCGGTGCCAGCCGCCTTTCCGTGTCTGCCTTTGGCGTTTCCACTATCATGGGCTTGGTTGGCGCGGCGCTTTTCTGAGCATTGGTTGAGCGTTGGCGTTGTGACGAACCATGTACGATGGTAGACGATGACCACTGGTACCGAGACTGTTTATTCGTTCAGTTATATACATTACCCATGCCGTGATATTCTCCATTGATCACTACGTTGGTTTGTAGGTAATCCTAGCGGTGTTCGTGCCTGTCACATTTCAGCATCTCTACAAGTGATCATGTTTGCTTCTTGATTCGCCTGAAGTAGGAACACTAGCCATTCAGAATGTGATACCCTTGAGTTTGACATTTTGCCTGTTTGCCTGTGGTTGTGACATCACTCTCAACAATGTAAGTATAGTAATGCCCTGGATCATAGAACATATTCTCATTCTGTAACACTGACCATCATGATCATTGTGCAGTCAAATGGACAGTGGATTTCTTTCACTCATGTAAGGCCCATCTTCCCCTCAATGGTCAAGGACAACATCACAAGTGCACTTGCAGCTCTATTGAAACATGTCCATTTATTTTTGGCCATGTCTTCCATCTACATGTGTTCTGTGGAGATTGGGCAGCTCAAGAGAAGTTGCACAGCCTTGGAGAAGCAGAAGCTCATGCTGAAACTGAAACTGACATATCCTCTGCTGGTTCTCCATGTGCATTCATAAATCATGATTGAAAAGCAGATGTCTCTCCTGTTTGTAACTATTTGTTGGAGAATCTCTGGTCTTGGTCTATGAATTTCCATTGTGATTTTGATGAGGATTGGTACTATTTTAAGTTGGGAGCTTACACCTGCACAGGACCTTGGTAATCTTGTTTCATGTTTATAATCCAATGTAACCAATGGTTGCCTTTTAATCATTCTTGAAGCAAACAAAGTGAAGCATGTCTAGCAAAAGGCCTTCACAACTACCATGTTCTCCATTCAATTACTGCGACATAGTTATTCATTCCGGATATGTCCAAGCGGGCTTCATTTCCCGCCACCAAAAATCCCGCAGAAACACGGCGGGATAAAAAGTGATGAAGGAACGGAAGTGACAGAAAGAAGTCGAAGCAAAGTGCAATTCTCACTGGTTTTCCCCCACGAAAACCGGGACGTTGCCGCCGTACACACATGCGCTTCTCGGACCCGATGCTGGACGGGGACTGATAAATGTGAACTGCCGATATGGCTCCCGTTGCTGCCATCCCTATGAACCCACGAGTCCTAGGCACGTACATTTTGACCGGAGAATCAAGTACCAAGGGTGTATGAACCGCGAGGGAACACGGAAACGATCCCGGGTTGATGAAGAAGGTGGGAAAACGGATGTGGTCCGAGACTCATTGTGTTTGTGTGACGAGTAGTGCATTCTCGTGTGGCTGTTTCCCCGACGGTGGCGTGTCTTCCTGTTCTATTTTCAGCTACGGCGCAAAAAATGAGATATATCCGTTGGTGACCGGTGATCGCCTCTTGCCTTTCCTTCCTTTATGGACTGTGCTCGACGAATTGATTACTGGGCGCTTGCTTTCTCCTCGAAGCTGTTTGACTGGGAGGGTTGCGATCGAGTAATAGAGTCTGACACAAACAACGCGCGCGAATCGCGACCCGTCTATACCCATCAGTTCGAAATGGAATCAAAGACTTCCTGGTCTTGGCAGTCACGCTTTGCCACCGTCATCAACCTGACGAAAATCATAAACGGGGTTCATCGAGTATCGTTATGGAGCGGGGCTTGTTACGCGGCGCGCACGGAGAGAAATGTCAAGAGAGTCGAGGAGTCGAATTCATTTAAGAGGCGGTGTTACCCTCCTTTGTCACGAAGCAGACAAAAAGAGAGCATGCCTTGTTGGAATTTGACGACCTCGCCGTGCCAAGCGTCTGGACTTTCTCTTGTTCGAGGAGATAATGTGTAAGCTCCGCGGATGCCCCTCGGAACAAACCACAATCGTGCGAGTCGGACGTGCGAGAGATGGTGTTGGGGGATCCACTCGACGGGGAATTAGAATTATGCTTTTCGCTTGTTGCGCCACGTGCGCGAATGCAGCAATTCCACAACGTTCGTTTTGTGGAGCTGCTTCCTTCGAGTCGGATCATGGAAAACCATCGCAACGGAAAGAAATCCACGCACCACAAGTCCTCAGAACGCCCAAGTCCTCAGCGACTCCGAGGCCCTCGTCTAAGAGGAGCACGATCGAGGCCGAGCGTCTAGAGATTCTGAAACCTTCCTCCACGTGTTGCTAAGGATTTCCTCGGTTGTCTAGGTCGGGTAAGTTCAGAAGTTGATGACGTCTAAGCGTGTTTGATGTGTTCTCTGATTCTATTCCCAGTCTAACGCTTGTATCGCGGTCGGCTTTTTCGGCTTTTTGGGACGGCACTGACGTTCAAAGCCGAAACAGAACGGTGCACGAGTCCGTTACATGTGCACAACAGGAGTAAGGAAGACTAAAGGGATTCACGTCCAGGACACGCCATCCCGGTCGGTTCCGAACGAAAAAGAAAAGTCACTGACTGCGTACGTTGATCCAATCGAATTCCATGTCACATGATCGTACCTGTGTAACCCCCCTGCCCATGGTCAAACGTGAATGAAAAGGGTGTACAAACCACGGGTCTTGATTCATCTTTTCGGAGTTCACCCGGCGGACGGTGATTATAGATTTGATGGGGAGACGCCCTGGCGGCCGCTTTCGTACTTCCCTGATTCCCTTTACGTGCAGGGCGAACGGCGAACGTCGCTGTTGTCGTGCGTTTTGCATACGACGTCATAGGACATGCGTAGGCCTTGTGGAGTGGCGGCGCGCACATTGAAGAAACAGAATTATGATCGAAACGTGACTGGAATCTCGGGAGAAGACGCTATGTATGACCGGCGGGATCCAGAGCCAAGGGACGAACAGGTCTCGCACTGTCGCTCAAGGGTCAACCAAACGAATCTTGGGAGTCTTGATTCACGTTGTGGTTATCCTTTTGCCTCATGTTTACATCGCTGAGTAGGCATTTGATGATTAGGCAGATCTCAATGCGATGGCACAACGTTAGCCGAGGCCAAGCGTGTGTGTGTTTGCCCTCGAACGTGACCGACAATTATCGATTCCAAATTTCCTCTTGTTGAAAGGAGTCGAGTCCTGTCACACTCCCTGGCGCAAGTACCGTGCGTTGTCTCGTATGAAGACGACCACAATTGCGTTCTAAATTGTGATAGTACTGTGGAGTGCGGCCAGAAGGTGCTGACAGGAGATTTCCGGGGATCCCCCAGGGACCAGTCTTCAGTGGACGAGACGAGTTCCCGCGAAACGCGCTGATTCACGTGGGGGTCTTGTCGACGGTTGGCCCGCGCAATCACCTGAAGTCGCCGCCTTTGGTTTGCTCCACTGGCATCAATGAAGTTCTAGCGACGCCGTGCTGCCTCGGGAGCTTCCGTCGACAGCTACCAGTAAGAACCAGACGCCTTGTCGGCTTGTTCACGTTACGTTCTGCTGCCACATCAGTAGTATGCAACACGCGGTTCATTCAGAGCATAACTTTTGCGAACCTGATCATCTCGCTTGATAGTGGAGAAGAACGTTATGGGGTCCGAAGCGGGTTGCTGTGGGACATTAACACTCTGTGGGCAGAATATTTACAGAGCCACCAAAGCCACGGGTTCAGTGGTTTTTTCGGTCTACCGAAATGAACGCGATCTTCTTGCCAAGGGTAGTGGAAAGGGCCGGATCACAGGTAGGCCGCTGGCCAAGGACGGGGCTTGTTTCGTTTTTGTCTCGCATTATGGATGCCTCACTCTTGAGCGCAGGATCCGAGGGTAGGATTCTCACCTTCGGGGAGAATGTGGAAGGGAGTTGACCAACAGAAGGGTTCTTTCATGATAGTATTTTTGTGCTGATGACTCTCCGCTCCATGCTTGAGAATGCGCGGCGCTGCTGATGTGACACGTCCTCTTGTGAATGGTTCGAATTCTTCCGTCCGCCTCCCTGTTTCATAGAGATGAATTGGTCCCAGCGATATGCATATGAGCGTGGCAGCAGGGCGCATTTCAAACTTGCGACAGCCGCTGGCTCGAGCGCACGAGCAGGGGATGCTGATCTTGGCGATAATGCTGTACTGAAGGTTGAAGGTGGCCGACAAGAAACTCGGGGCGCAAGGTATCTATCTAACGAGCGACTCTTTGGTCTGCGCTAGCCTGGGAACGTCCCCCGAGCTCTTCCAGACTCGTGGCTTTCTAAAATTTTCCCTGGGAACGAACCTATATCTGCCGGGGTCACGCTTGCCACGGCGACCGCGATCGACATCACTTGGACGTGTTCATCCTGACGAGTAAGGTTCGTGATAATATTAGCCCCGTGTGCCAGCGGTGAGGCGGCGAGAAAACTGGCCCGCTTGGCATCGTGCCATTGATAGTCTATCAGCCAATGCCCTTTAGCAAAACGCTGAGCGTCGAGCATCCGAGAAGGACGGTCGACATGTTACGCCCAACCCAGCCAGCCTCGAGTTGCCATGCAACGTTGCGGCCAACACCCACATCGTGTCGACATTAATCTCGACCTTCTCATCCTTCAAGTTGCCAACGTGCAGATAACACTGATCAATCATCTTCGCCCGCCGCAAGTGGTTGGCCATATACTTCAAGCCCGAGAACCCAGCTGGCTTTAGGGACCTCGACAAGTATTTTTGCTACGTCTGATCAACGGACTAACAACCGGCTCCTGTATTTCGTCCCCAGATCAGTGTCCGCTGATCGAAATGGTTAAGCGGCGTGTTTTGTCTCCTGTTTGTTGGTAGGTTTTTTCCTTGTGTTCCTAGCCGCTTGGCAAGCTGCTTTCCATGAGGGGATGCGATGCCCTTCGTCCGGCCTCGTGCCAGTTTACCCCCTCCTGCCCATTTCGGTCATCTTCTTATCGAAGGGCCTTGACGACGTGGCACCTCTTCGCCTCTCCAGTGCAAGCACAGACTTTTTTAGATCGTGGGCCCGCAAGGGGAAAATCAGGGCGTTGACCCGAACACAGCTCCGTCATGGTTCTCCTGCCCTCTCTTCCTCTGCCTCGCGCGCGCGCCCTACATCATGGTTCGTACAATCAGTTCTCCCACGATCACTTCGTATAGTGGTTGATTCCGCTGCCTCCGAAGGACGTTTCTTACTAAATCATTTCTGCTCATGCGAAATATAAAGCCTGTGGCTCTTGTCCGTCTGGCCATTAGACCAACCAGGATCGTTTCGACGTAAACCGTCCTCGTCGTTCCCCTCTCACTCTATCTCGTCGCGAACGTTCTCGCTTTCGTCTTCCTTCATCGTTGTTCACCGAATCCAACGTCAAGCTAACAAGAATGTGTAGCATGGAATGGTCAGTCCGTCACGCTGCCATCGGGGAGTATGCGTTCAAACTCTCGTCGCTAGCTTTGGAGATCAATACAGGGGTTGTGGGGTATGCTGCTGCCAACCCAAGCTGACCCATGTCCACTCAAACACGTGCTCCCTTTGTGTTCTTTGTTGACCAGCACTACGTTCGAGTCTATCAGACGGGCAACACGGTTGACTGTGGTTCCCCGGCGTGCAAGCTAAGTCACGCACACATGCACAAGACGGCACGAAACTGTGGTTGTAATTCCGTACGTCATCTTCTTTTTCCCTTTTTCTTTCCTCCTTCATTCGCCGTGTCGTCGCCGCGATGAATCCGGCATCCCTCTCACGACCCACGGCGACATTCTCGTACCCGTGTCCGTTTCCGGGCTGATGGTGGCGATCGTCCTCGTTTGACCAGGAATATACCGACCAACGGCGCGTACGCAACCTATTCCAAACCAAGTGCGAGGCCTGCCAGTACCAAGAATATGTGTCGGACGCGCGTCGCGCGGGCCACTGGTAACCAAGAGGCGATGACGTCTTTACCTGCTTCTTTCCTATTCCCCGTCGTCTGTGCCTCCGCCTCCGCCTCCGCCGCCACTACCCATCACCATATCTGGTGC
>JBBPLN010000803.1:0-13219 GCA_038089815.1 Sutorius eximius
CCCGCTGCATGCCCCGAAACTGAGCCCTGTCTCACACCCGTAACACACACCTGTCCATGCGGCAACCTCCGCTCGACGGTGCCGTGCTCAGGTACTCGTGTCGCGCTGGCATGCACGGGTGAATGCGAGATCAAAAAGCGCAATGCGCGACTTGCGGAAGCGCTGGGGATCAACGAGGAACGGCGCGAGGCGGGGATGGGTGCGAGGCGGGTGGTGTGGTCGACTGAGTTGGTTGGTGTTGCGAGGGGCTTGGGGCCGAAATTTGTGGGCATGGTCGAGAAGGCGTTTGCAGAGTGGGTGCTCTCCTCTCAGTCGTTATTTCTTTAATGAGTGCTGATTTTTTTCTTTTGTTTGATGTAGCTTTATCGCTTCGGATAGAAGTAGGCAGGTGTTGCCGCATATGCCGCTCGAGCGGCGCAAATTCGTGCACGACGTACGACCGCTTCACTCTTTATCATCGTCGCTGACTGATTCTTTTTTTTCTTACGGATGTACAGCTCGCGTCGGTGTACCGTATGGACACGCTCATGGTCGACCAGGAGCCACATCGGAGTGTACAGCTCATCCGGCGGATCGACACGCGTGTACCCGTGCCGCTGTTATCGCAACACATCGCGTCAACCTTGGCGACGGGGACGGGAACGTTAGTCGGTCGCGCCGATTCCAGAGTGAGTGGAAAGGTAACTGGCCTGGGTGCGAGTGCAAACACGGGGGCTGTGACGGGGAAGTGGAACGCGGTTGCCAAGTCGGCGTTGGGCACGCCCGCGTCGGGGAGTACGACGCCTGTGCGGGTTCCTTCGCCAGCGGGTGAGGTAAAATCACGCGATGTGTCGCCCGGCGCAGGAACGACGCCAGGTGTGTGGGTCTCTCCGTCGGTGCGTGCCCAGCGGGAAAAGGAGAGGGAGAGCGTGGTGGCGGCAACTCCGGCTGGGACTGGTATTAGTCCTGTGTCCGTGGTGGGTGCTGCCGAGGTTGGTGTTGCTGCTGGTGAGGATGTACCGGACGATTGGGAAGACGACGTGTAGCGGCATTAGTCGATGTGCTGGATTTAATGGCATGTTGAAAACCGCATCGGATTCAGACATGACAGGATGTTTGAAACCTACCATGTACATACTGTACATAGTCACCCTGGACACTGCTGGAGCGATGTCTTGGCCCAAGCCATCCATCTCGATACATCCTCAGTACACGCCACTGGTAACATAAGTCTCACTTCACCAGTTCATCGCCTGCTGACTAAGCAACGTTGAAGCGCAACTCCAACTGACTCAGAGTTTGCCATGTCTTGATAATTTCGGTTAAAGTTCCCTAAGACTTTCTGAACCCAGTCGCAACGAAGTGCGTTGAAAAGATGTGGATAATTCTGCCGCAGCGTCCCTACCTCAATGAACTATAAGTTCTCCTATAATTTTTGAACGGCATTGGCTTATGCGGACTGAATCTACACAATCCAGGCCTCCAGACTCCAAGTTGGTAATCACTGAGTACTCGAGGCTCGAGATTCAAAATGCACAAACAAGCACCCTACTTTTGTGAACATATCATCTCTGAAGCTGTCAGTACTTGCGGGTAACAGGCAATCCCTCATCGCGGTGTTCGATCGGATTGAGTATTGTCGGTGTGTCATGACGAGCGACCGACACGGAGGTTGGGCCTAGATACTTGGGAGATACTGTTGTGCCCCTTATGACTGACAGAGAGGGTGGTCGGTAAGCAATCTGAAGTCCCCAATCTCGATCCTCGCTCCGTTCACATCCCAAATGACATTCTCCGCTTCGAGGTCCCTACTATATGATGGGAACTCCCTGATTGCACGCAACCAGGTCAAATGTCTAAATAATTGCATTTTTGGTGAGCTCGACCACACTTCAGTCCATTCACCCCAAATTCCCGAGACCTGTCCATCTCGCAAGGGTGTGGGACGAGGAAGAATTGGCAGTCCGTCTCGACGAAATTCCACTGCATGATGACGTTTAGGCACCGATGATTGCACTGTAATTAACGATCCCCACAAATTGCTGACTCGACTGGAGCAGCGCCGCAGTTATGTATATATCAGGTACGGTTTTTCTCCTCGCGACAACCGTACCGACAATTCAGGGAACGATATGTTGGCAAAGAGCGAACCCTATTTGTATGTTTCAACTTCGAGGGCTTGATTAACAAATTCAGGCACCATACCCAATTTGACATCATGGTGATGCGACTACACTCACGATCTAACCACCGTATCATGTCATGTGGAACAACTACCCTCGAATCTTAACTCTAGCCCTGGTAGATAAGTGGGTGGCCCTTGTGGCGCGACATTTTCTCCCTTCCCATTGCAAATGTGGTTAATCATCGAGCCTTGTTTTTCATTCCGGTACCTGCTCAGATCTGTAATAGAACCAGACAGCTGTCAAAGTCCCTATATATATATCCAGCCCCGTTCCTGATCCCGTCGACGTCCGGGCGATGGACACCACCCTTAGGAACCTCGCTCACTTCCAACTCAGCAAGGTATGCATATTCATGCTCGGCAATCAATGCTCTGACGTACGAGGATTCATTCATCACAGTACTTAAACGGTATGTCACTTTTATCCCGTTGACCCATTGCGCTGACTGGTCTCCTCTGCAGTTGCTGCGTTGGCAGCTTTCGTATGTGTGATGCTATCAGAGCGCTGACCCGAACTGACGGGCTTCTTAACACCAGGTGTTCGATTATTGCTTAACATTTCCTACCGAGGTTCTACCTTCCATTTGTGCAGCGAATGATTCTCAACGGATGAACTAGGTGAAATACGTATGGGGGACAAGATGGGAGGCGACCCGCATTGTGTTTACGCTGGCGAGATACCTCCCGTTTATCTCTTCTTCGTTGGGTTGTTACAGTCAGTTCCATTTTCTTGGCTCTATCAGGTATCTGAAGACGTGTTATCACGCAGATATTCTGTTCAGAAACACCCGTGTGAGTCCCAATGATTGGACTTTCCAGCAGATCATTTTGAACCTTGCTTTTAGTGCGGAAGCTCTATTCTCATCCTGAGTGGTTGAGTCAAGTTCAAGCACACATTGTGTCCCCGCTGACATTTTGCCCAGTATTTTATAACGCTGGCATCCTCTGTTCAGAGGGGATATTGGTTTTGCGCACGTATGCTTTGTGGGGTCGCAGCAAGAAGGTGCTCGTTTTTCTATTGTTGGTGATGGGCGTGAGTCTCGCTCCAATGCCTACGTTCATTAGTGGAACGGAATTGATGACTTGTCGACTTTTCCAGGCAACTTTTGCGGGTGGAGAAGTGTTGTCGATGGTGGTCAACATCACTCTACCCGGGGGCAGCACCGCCGTTCGTCAGTCCGCTTGGTTGATATGATAGCTCTTCCCTGAAGGACTCGCGGTACTGAGACAGAATCGCTTTCATCTGCGTGCACTGCCCGCTCACCGAGAAGTTCTATATTCGCGTTTGCTGCATTGGTGGTGTTCGAGATCCGCACGTTTTTGTTAAGATTCTCTGTGGCACCAGATCTCAACGTTTTTCAGTCCTTCAAAGCATGAATTCATGGAAGAAGTTTCGAAAATATCGCAACCTCCGCATCAACGTCTTGAACAGGCTATACTGGGATGGAATCGCTTATATGTGGTGTATTATCGGTGAGGAGCCCCTACCTCACGGAGAAGCTTCTTTGACTAGAATGCGTTGCCATCAACTAGCGGTGTCCACTGCAAGTATGATTGTAGACATTGCTGCGCCGGTGAGTGTGTACGTACGATACCATGCTTATGCCCAGAACTTAGCACGTTTCCTGCAACAGCTCTCATACACTCTTGCGTTGCACACGTTCGTATTCCTTTTCACGAACCAGGCACATAATTTCTGATCGCTATTTTTGCGACAGCACTCAGGTGGCAATGCACGGTGTCCTCTCTTCTCGCATTTTTTTCAACCTTAAGCGGTCTGATACGTATCGGGTGACGACGTTGGGAGACGTGATTTCACTCGAGACCATGCGCCACCGAGCTTGATTGACCAAGAGCTGGGACAATAGCTTGAGAAAAAAAAAAGGGTTTTCGTGTCAGGCATGTATATCAAGGATGTTTTCGAAGATTTTACTTTGGCTCGTTGGTACTTTGGAGGGTTTGGGTCTAAGGTTCCGAATCAGCGTGCTTCCTTTGCTCCGCTGTTCATCACTCTCATCCGTATTCACCCACTCATTTGGATAGTGTAACCCTACAGACAACGAATCGTCTGGTAGCGGTATATTCTTGTCTTGGAATAGGATGTCGCTCATTGCTTTTCCGCCCGCGCGACCAAGTATTTGAACAATTCAAACGGTTGCCGGCATGGAGCTGAGGAAATGCCTCCGCATTGACCATGCTTTATATCGCTACTGGGATATCCATTACTACCGCTCCGCGACCTGAGGATTGAAGGCCCACTTGCAGCTGAGGTGCAGTCTGTCGTGTGAATAACACTACATCGGACAGGCGTCTTTCTCTGTGCTCCCATTACAATAGAAGGCCAGTAGACGCGACAAACGACCGAGGGCTACCATCTCCTGATCCTCATCTTGGATAAGCGCCAAGTTGGCTGGGTTGACACCGGCGGATTTGATCGCTTGGTCGACAAGCGTCTTTGACATCGGATACCGAGGATCGTCCCTCATCCTGATTTTAAATATATTTGTTCCCACCACCGTGTATAGAACAAGTTGGGTGTTACCAAGAAGAGTGGATTCGACTTGCAGTCGATCCCACAGCATCAGAAATAGACCTTACGTGGGTATCGTTAATGGGCCAACATAAGAGAGCGGGAGCTCTCCTCTCCTCTACGTGTCTTGGCCCACGATGACTCCTGTGCCGTGCGCTACGCAGTGGGGACGCCCAGCTGCACCCAAGCGAGCCTTGCTGATACACGGGAATACCTCTTCATCTCATACGTGGGAGAGGGTGGCTCGAGGCCTGGTCAAAGCTGGTTAGATCATGTCGTCCTGTGCGTCCGCAATCTCATTGGCCCTTCGATGGTCTAGGTTTCTTCGTAACGGCACCGAACATGCTGGGCCATGGAAATCGACATACCGACGACTTCCGTCTCCACACGTTCGCTCAAGATCTGTACTCGACATATTTCGCAAACGGAATGACGTACGACGTGATCATTGGGCACTCGCTTGGCGGAACAGTCACTCTTGCACTCCTCCCGTTGCTGAAGGTCCCGAAAAGCCAGAACAACACAAACGAGAAGGTGGTGGCGAAGACGGCGGTCATCCTCATTGACCCTGGGATCGAGGTCAGCGATCAGGCATTGGAAGAATTCGAGAAGCAAAACGGGGCCGAGATAAGGCACGTACGCAGCGTCGAAGCATATTGGGCGGAGCATCCGACGTGGACACGCCCAGACGTCGTGTCGAGAGTGGTGGGACTACACCTGGCCCAGAGCGAGCTTCCGAAACTGATATTCAAAGTGAGAATCCTCACACATGCGACAGAGACAAATAAGAACGTCTACTGATCATGATCCCTGCTTATTCTCATTTGCTTCTTATCATCTCTGCCCACGTAGCACATCAAACCGTTTGCTTACCGACATTTGTTCCATGGGCTGCCGCCGCACGTTGAGATGACAGTCTTGATTGCAGATCCAAAGTTGGGTGCACTCTGTCCACCTGAACTGGTACCTTCTCATCCGCAGATCCGGCGTGTGGTTACGGTGCCGGGGAGTGGACATTGGATACAGCATGAGGATCCAGAGGTGATTGTGAAGACTGCCTTGCAGGAAGTGGAGAGACTTCGACCATGCCGAGTCGTAGCAAAGTTGTAGTACCTTACTACATTTTTCTTGGTCTTCCTGTCGTCCTCGCGTCGTTTCACCTCGTGAGCGGGGCGAAGCTAGGCTTTAGCGTTGCGGCGCGCGAAGCCACGAAAGTTGCAGCGACGAACTTGAAGGCAGCTGCTCAGGCCGAGTACGTCGCGGAGTTGTGAACCGACCCTTAACTCACGTCGATATTGCCAAAATGACCTCCGAAAACTGGTAACAGGCTCGTGCATCCCCCGACACCAGTCCACCTAGACAACAAGGGTCTTATTACTACTAGTCTCTCATTCGCCGTGAAAAGGAGATTCGTCAAAGACAGAATGGAGCCACGTCGATGGTAATTCCGTTCTAGAGCCGAAGCCAACTCGGCGCCGGACTCCCGGTCTGGAAAAGGTCCTATGGAGATAGAGGTAGATATCTGATTTGACTCCTGGTTCATCCACTTTCACTCGGCATCTAGCCGTAATGTCTACCCAGTACGCGACCAGTCGGAGGACCGTCACATCCTACCCATTTACCCCAGTTAAGACGTCCCTGATGGTAGGGACGTGTTCATTCTGTACCCTACAAGACATCCTCTCCTTTTGGTGTCCGTCCAACTCTAAAAACATCGTTTTTACTCTCCTGTTCTCGTCAATGCCCATCCTGTCATGGCAGGGTTCCTGAGAGTCTTTGAGAGCGCATTCGACACAGCCTGGAGGGCGAGATCCTGTCACATGTCGACCCGCAAGAAGACCAATTGTACGCGTCTCGAAACCCCCGATATGCGCTGTCCGACTAATTCATGTCGCAGAAGGTCGACGATATCCACCCTTGTATGTTTTTGGTCTCTCGAGATGTTCCGCTTACATCAGTCGACGAGGTGATACATAGGTTTGTTTGGTCGAGTGCTCCAAGAAAGTGGAAAGAGAATGATTGGCACACAATATTGGCGAGTCGCTTGTCGAGTCTGTTATCCTTCGTACACGTGTGCTGTATATGGTCACTCATTGGATACATCTATCAGTGCGTCACCTCCATCGGGTGTGGGTTGACCCAATCCGAACTCACGTAATGGGGTCCAGTGGTGCTCAACCTAGTGGAAAACCATCTCTTCAGTGAGTCGAGCCTTCTCCAGTCGCATAGTTCAAGGATGTCCAACAGCGCAATTTTACAGGATCCACCTCGCCGCGCGCGAGCCTTCATATTATCCCTGTCGTACCTTTACGCGGTGTTTCCTGAATTTCCAACCTCATCACTGGGCCGGTACGCAACGGCCCAATCGTTATCGTTGAACTTATTTCAGGTAGCCACCAAGACGCTCGGTTGACTTATACACTCCGGGTTCCTAGGCTGCCGTACCCACCTCGCGATCCGACGCCCTGCATATGCATATGCCGCAGGATACTAAGCAATAGAGTGTAGTACGTACGACGATGATGATGGGTGAGCATGCGAATTCCACAACAGTTTTTGTCACTCCGAATCACTCCCGTTTCAGGTTTACGTCGCAGTTCGAGTTATTGAAACCTATGGTTGTTCATCCCAGGTGTACGCAGTTCGACGGCGCGACCCGTTGTTGTTGTTTCGTGGAGGTCTGTGTCGTCTTCCAATGTTACCCTAGGACGCATTTGGGCCCGATCAGCCAAGGCTCCGTTTCACGATAAGGATTTACCATATCCAATGCGTCTGCCTGGCTTATCCCGCGGGGAAATGGACTAACGTCGTTACTGCCGGGTAACGCTATACAGGAACAAGCTTTCGGATGAGTCTCGGATAGCCGGGATGCAAATTCGACTCGATCCACCCCCTGAGCACTTTCCCACACTTGTCCGGTGACCCGGTTGCTTTGCATCCATGCACCTGTCTCCCGATTGCCAATCCGGCCATTCCCGGTGCCTGTCGTATGATATTGACATGGACATCCAGGAGAGGCCAATGTTGCATTCGATCAGAAACACATTCGGACTAGCCACCATAGTGCCTGACTAGCCTTTCCGATCCTGGCGTTTGGGTCCGGTCAGGGAAGACAGGAAAGGACACCCACGTGCCTTTCCCTATGGCGTATGACACCACGACGTATCCTTCGATCCCCAAATGAGGCCGATTCCTGGATGGATTCGGTCAGACACATTTGGGCCAGTCGCCGTACATATCCAACTCCACTGGTCAGCCGCCTTGAGCGGACAGTCAGCCCCCATATCTACAAGGGTATAAAATCTTGCACGATGCGGTGGTCAACCTTTTCGTTGTTCTCTCCCTAGCCGTTGTACTGCGATCAACGCCTAGATCAACGACTGAAAATGCCGAACACCATCGTGACCCCATGTGGATCTTGTCTAGGCAGAGATGAGATCGAGATCCACGTCGTTCGGGGCAGTGAGCGCTGCCACGACGTTGCACACCTCAACGATGAGGGAGACGTCGGGGCCAAAGGTGCTGTAGCAGGTCACGCCGCCAAGACTGTCGGTCGCTCGTTGGGTTTTGACGCAACAGGCGTCCCCGGGGCATATTTATTCCTCTGGTTTTGAACTTCGCACAGACGAAGACTGGATCCATGTCATTCGAGTCAGCGAGTGTTGCCGGCGCACGGCGCGGGTCGATGACTGGGAGAACCAGGGCCGAAGGCGGCTCGGCAGGCCATACCGCAGAGGCCGTCGATCGCTCGTTGGGTTTTGACACAGCAGATCTCACATGGGCACGTCACTCCCTCCAACCACGTGCTGCCTCGATGGTGTTTGTGGAACTGGCTCGAACACCGTGTAGACGAAGACTGGATCTGCGTCATTTGAGGCAACGAGTGTTGCCACGGTATGCGTCCACTACGCGGAGAACGCTGGGGTCGAAGGTGCCACGATGGATCACGTCGTGGGGACAGTCGGTTGCTCGTTGGGTTTTGATGCAACAGGTGTCTCGATGAGGCATCGCTCCTTCCGGCTCTGTACGTTGTTTCCATGCCGCCTTTTGTTTGCCGAGTCTGTCTACTCAGCTACCGCTCCTCGCGCCGATCATTTCCTTCCCCTGGTTGAAAGTTCCAGACAGTTATCAACAGTCGAGTGCGTATCGGATATATTTTGTTATACAGCAATTTGGGACTATACGGGAGAACTTGGCTCTTCATCAGAAAAGTCATCGTCACTGTCTCCCATTTCCTTTCCGTTGTCTCCCTCTTCTTCCCAATCAACCTCAGTCACCACCTCCCTCAAACCCTCCACATCGCAAACATGTGTACAGTCCTTCAAGACGAGTCGTCGAAGACCGTAGCCCTCCGTTCGGCGAGCAGAGAGAGCATCGCCGAGGCATGCTAAACTGCACCTGCAACACTTCGGATCGCCATGCACTCGACCATAGCATCTTTTGGAAAATATGATTTTGTGGAATTCCAACTCCTCCAAAGCCGGCGCAAAGACCTGAGCCAGGCCCGATTCCAGGTTCCCACCCTCACCCTGTGGGCCATGGTGAGGGCCAAGGGAAAGCACCCTAAACAGACCCCACGAGCTGCCTCCAGTCTGCCGAATGTGCCGTAGCTCTTGGAGGTGGCCAAATGTGCTTCTCCACAAGCTTTCTGAGATATTGTGTCCCGAATTAGGGGTGAGATGGACACATTGAAGCCTATTCAGGGGAATGCTGCCGCAAATGCCATCCACAAAGTCCGGAGGTGCCCAGAACGAACCACGCGGGTCGAGATCCACTTCGAGTGGGACATTGCAATCCCAGCCCTCAGCTACAGTAGAGTGACCAAAAGGCCCGAGCGACAACGGGTGGAGACAGGAATCCCTTTGGTCCATGCTGAAGGCAAGGCGTATTGAGTAGGAACTGATATTGATGGCACAAGCACGGATAACGAGAGCGGAGTCAAATTGCTGATCAGACGTGATGAAGCGCTTTGAAAGGAGAGGGTAGATTGAGGTATAATCCCCTCATCATATTTCTGATGAAAACGCAGTCTGACTTCTGTTCGTATCGGAAGGTCAAACCAAGACAGAAGCAGGAGAATGGTGGGAAATGGTTCAATGATTACAAGACGAGAGAGGCGAGGGAGAGTGAGCTTCTTCGAGTCCTTCAACGCCGTACCAGCGAAATCACGGGAAACGCTAGGAAGGGCATTCTCAAGAACAAGCTGTGTGAGGTCTTGCATGTGGCTGAGTGCAACACAGAACTCTGCAAGTGGTGGTCGACAGGAAGTATGAAGATCAGCCAGCGAGAGGAACCTGAGACCACAGAGTGTTGGAGATGTCAGCGGAAACGCATACCCTACCAGCTGTAGTCAATGGAGTGCTGGAGTATTCCCGTTAAACAGGGGTCTAATGAATGGTGTCCATTCGGAGCGCACTGTGACCTCTAAAGTTCGCAGGAGGGGAGCAGGTACTGAAAGCAAGGACCGGATACATTTGGCCTCCACAGACAGAATGACTACCTGGAGACTCTGAAGATGGCCAGCTTGAAGTGCCAGCTTTTTGAAAAAGTCCGACAGGTGGGTATGCTGTTTGTTGCACTGGCGAGAATCCACGCGAAATTTCAATGGTGCCATCTTTGATCTTGCAAGTAACGCATCTGTCCAGCGGGGCGAAAACACAAATAGGAATGACCAAAGTGTCGGACAGTTCAGCGCAACTTCCCGCCAACGGTGACAAACGAAGGACACATTGACCCAGGCGGGTAAGCGAACACATCGATGTTTTTCATCGTGTGTGGAAGCGTAATGGATGAATATGGACTCAAGAATCTCCGGCGCGAGACGATAAATGGGCAACAGGGTATTCCGCTGGCGGCGGAGATCGCATAGCTCCAAGATTTTCGCAGCAATCTTGTCGTCAAGGGTGTGGATGTCGGAGATGTTCGATGTTTACATTGGCAAGACAAGGCTGTCTCCCGTAGCTGGGGGGGACGCAGAAGCCATGATTGGACAACCCCGAAACGCTCGAGTTACTGATCAATGCTCAACACCCGCTGAATGCTGCGTATACACCGTGGCTTACCTTTCGGAACGTTTCACTGTGTTGATATGGTTTCTAGAAGTGGGATATAAAACCAGCTAGGCACCAAAATTCAAGTAAAGTCGACAGCAATACTAGAAGCTGGATTATCGATGTAGTCGGTGATGGACGTTTGAACGTCGGTGCAAAAGCGCTCCCTGTGGTCCGCTGACTAAGCAGTTGAACCTAAGTCCGTTTCCCCTCGAGTCAAGCAACTCGATGAAAGGCTATTTTGCATTCCCTCCTCCATCCCCCAACGCAGTCACCCCGCCACAGTCCCAAAAGGTAGACTTGACGCAGTCGTGCGCCACGTTGAGCCACCTGGACTCCCACGACGCAGGTCAACCTAAAAACGGCGGTGAAGAGAGCGAGAAGATGATGGAAACCGAAAGGCGCATGAGACGCGAACAAGAACGTGCACTGGGGGAGCACAGCGAAATTGAGTGGGTACGCGCTGGTGGTGTCCTCCGAGACGCGCTTGGGAGGCGAGACAAAGTCCGCACGGAAGGGATACGCCAGGAATTACACACACAGGTCGTGGAGAGGGAGAAGATGGCGCGGTGGGGGGCCTATGAGGCGCGTTGGCGCGCGATGCAATCGTCCACAGCAGCGATCGCGTTCATCGAGTTTCCGTGGCCGCTTGCAGAGCGCGTGTCAAGCCGTGACGTTGGTCCACTTACGCGTCTGGCTGTTACCGGGTTCCTGTTCGAGAGCTTGACGGTGAGGGCGAACATGACGACGAAGAGGGAGAGGATTCGGGTGTCGTTGCTTCGGTGGCATCCGGACAAGATATCCATTGTGCTCAGCCGGGTGGTACCAGACGATTTGGAGCTTGTGCGGGATGGCATTCACATCGTTTTTGGCATTCTCAAGACTTTGCAGGACGCAGAACGGACTGGGACTCTTTAGGGAACAGGCGTCCATCATTTGCCCTGGGGGCTTGGACTACAGCGCATTCAGAATATCTGTAACAACACTATCCGACGGAGCATATCCCTACCACTTGACATTGTTGAAACTTAATACCATTTGGTACTTATCCGCTTCCGTCGACCAAATGTTGTGGGTGTTGGGCCTCGCACCTTGGTTGGTCTGGAGCAGGGGAACTAGAATGGGATGAGCAGCTGGAATGAAGGTCGTTGTACAGTTTTCGTTTCGACAAGATGCTACTATTGACCGTACAATCCCTGGGGTGCATTTGTCAAGGCTTAAGAGTGAGAGGGGCCCCAGTGGTATGTACCCTGACCAAAGACACATCTTGATCACTGATTAGATGGTGGTTGTAGACCACTGGCAAGCAATAGTACTTACCAATGATCCTTTGGAGAGATGTGCCACAGGAGTAGGATGTACAGTGATGATTCTACTCACTTAATGCAGCCAATGTGTGAGTCAAGGTATTCCCCTTGTCAAAAAGGATCAATCAACATGGACCAAATTACCTGCAAGGATGCATATCCATTGTTCTGGTACCTACTTCTTCATGTAGTTGAGCACTGCATTTGAAACATCCTCTACACTCTGAGGGGACTCTTAGTGTTACGCTTGACCCGGGTAGGGACGAGCATAGCCTCTGTAAAACGGTGTAGTTGGTAACGAGGTTCCGAAGGAGGATCAGCTTAGCGTGTCTTTGGTTGAACGAGGGGTATCCCTTGCGAGGGACGACGAAGATGAGACCGATGCGGGCCTTCCCCTAGAACTGCTGTCTAGGTTGGTATACTCCGACCTGTGGGTCGTGGACGACAAGAGGAGGAAGCAGGTTCAATTGCGCGAAGCAGTAGATACGACAGAGGGGAACTAGCTTGGCCCGAAGTAGTCGAAGGGCCAAGTCTTAAGTACTACGCTGGGCAGAGGGTTCTGTGACTATAGAAGGCGAAATGAGACATAGCCTATGAAGGCTGTGTGAAAGGTAGCGAAATGAAATGTCATCTGCACAGGCGATGCCAATGGTAACGATCAAGATGAATCCGAGTCAGTGGTAAATGAGAACACGAGGCTGCGTAAAGAGAACAGCCCTAGGAGGCGATGTCCGTAGAAACAAGGGATAATCCTGGGGGAGTCCCGGGCAAGGCTATGGAAAGAACGACTAGTGAAACGAAGAAGGTAAAAGTAAATCGTAAGTGAAGAAAAGTGTACCTGGTCGACCAACTCGTAACACCGAGCGCCTTGTCATTGTCATCCGTCCAACGGTCGAAGCGGTTAAGCTCCGCATCGGTTGGGTGGTCATCGTCATCGAAGCTGGGCTGCTCACGGATCATGGCGGACTGCCAGACCCCAGCGAACCGGAGGTACGACTCCATGGCCTGGGCCCACTGCGTGTAGTTGACGCCGTTGAGCATGGGGACGAGGGATGTCAATTGGGAGGACATGGTGCTAGAGGGATAGCTAGGGTATGAAAAATGTTAGCGTCGTCATGGAGACGGACGAGGTAGAAAATTTCAGTGACCCTACAGCGGAGAGACAGAG
>JBBPLN010000804.1:0-13213 GCA_038089815.1 Sutorius eximius
CGGTCGCCACCACGGCCAAGGATGGCTCTTCGACGTGCTTCGGCGCGAGCTGCGGGGGATGCCATGGTCGTCGTGGTCGTCGTGGTGCGGTGTCAACGTGTCGGGCTAATTTTTGCAAGTAGACGCGGAACTCCCAGGCTTGACTTGCATCCACACCGCATTGCACGAGGTCGAGGTCTGACCGTCTCCTACGACGACGCTGAGCACGATGTACAAGCCGGACAAGGCCACCAACGAGCGCAACGCACGGACGCTCCGCGAGCTCGTCAAGCAGCCCGACAACAAGCTTTGCGCCGACTGCAAACACAACGGTGCGCACCACCTCACTTTTTTTTCTCGCCCTCGCTGATACATGGCCAGATCCCCGGTGGGCGTCGTGGAACCTGTGAGCACCCCGAGCCCGTCTGCTCGCCACCACTCACGTCTGCGTTTCAGTGGCGTATATCTCTGCATACGGTGTTCAGGCATCCACCGGGGAATGGGCACACACATTAGCCGTATCAAATCCATCGATCTCGACATGTGGACCCCCGAGCAGATGGAGGTGAGCATCCTACTCGAGCACTCCTCGTCGCTCACCCCTCGCAGTCCATCCAGAATTGGGGTAACCGCCGTGCAAACATTTACTGGGAAGCCCACCTCAAACCGGGACATATCCCACCCGACCAGTACGTCTCTTCCCTCCGTCCACACCCTCGCCTCATCCCGTCGTGCACAGCAAAATGGAGTCGTTTATCCGCTCGAAATACGAATCGCGCCGCTGGGCAATGGACGGCCCGCCACCCGCAGACCCATCCATTCTTGACGGCTCAAGCTCCCAGTCCGGTTCCGGTTCCGGTTCGAACGGGGATGCAACCCCCGCTACCCCTGCACCCCTCCTAGATACCTCCCCCGCGCCGACGCCGAGCCAACACGCACCCACCGCGAGTCTCTCCGCGCCGCGGCCTGCCTCGCCGTCTGTACACGTGCCGAGTACGTTCCGCCAAAATACGGTCCGTTCGTATGCGCAGTCGCGGCAGCTGCTCTCTGCCGCCGTCGCAGGGCGCGTCCAGCCCGCTACGCCGTCTCATTCCGTCCCTACCCAGTCCCAGTCCCAGTCGCAACCAACCCCGGCCCCACAGCCACAGCAATCGCAACCTAAACCAGAAGACGACCTCTTCTCGCTCGATTTCCACGCTCCGTCCGCGTCCAAGCCCGTCCAGGCACCCCAACCCCCAGCAAAAGACACCAAACAGGACATTCTCTCGCTCTTCTCCGCACCGGCGCAGCCCGCCCAGCAGCCATCGAATGCATTTGGACAGTTTACGTCTACGTCCACGCAGGGTGGTGATATGTTTGGTGCGGGGTCACATGTGCGGGGGGCGTCGCAGTCGACTCAACCGGTGAGCATGATGGGTACGAACGGGACGGGCTTTTGGGGCGTGTCGTCGGGGTGGAATGCCCCGTTGCCCAATACAACGCCTTCTAGCACTAGCAATATCTGGGGTGCGCCTGCGACCTCTTCCGCGAGTGGTGCTGGTTCGAGTGGGTTCGGTGCCAGTGCGAATGCGTTGAACGCATTGAATACGACGAATATCTGGGGAAATACCACGGGTGGTGCGTCGCATACGGCGAGCCATGGGTCGTTTGGGGCGTCGAAAAAGGATGACGTGTTCGGGGATTTGTGGGGTGATTTCAAGTAGGCGACATTGCGGGTGGCATGGGTTGCGTGGATCGTGATAGCGTACCCTGACTACCTTGCGATAATATTCGACTCTTCGATGTGATCTTTATTCGAATCACGAGGACACTTGGTAATGGCCATGATTGGATGATAAGGGTGAAGGGGCTATTTGAACAAAATGGGATGGTGCGGCCATTCCACGCATCGTTGTTCGAATCCATCATCACCAAGCTACCAGTCGCGTTGCACCCATCCTCTAGCTCCTCAAAACGCCTCTGTCGAGATGAAGAAAATCGGAAAGGCTATCAGCCACGCTCGATCTCGTATCGCTGGGCACCATCCCTCTCCAGCGCATGCCGAACATCCCTGCGCAGCCCCCAGCGAGTCAAACATTCACCTGACCCCAGCCGACGTATCTTCTCGCTCTGAAGGCACAGCTATAGATTCAGATGTGCGCAAGGAACAGGTAACAGATCCTGTCTCCCTCGATGTGCATGCTAACGAAGGTATTCCCGACACGCAGACGGAGGCCACAAGTGTTTCAGGCTTCATGCAACACGTCGACCCGGAGCTCATGAAGAAGTTTGGTCGGTTTCGGATCCTCATCATCGGAAGAGCGAATGCTGGCAAGACGACGATCCTCCAGAGACTTTGTAACTCGATGGAACATCCAGAGGTCTACGATGACCAAGGGGAAAAGGTATGGCTGACTGAGGTGGTATATGCGATATGCTAATGCTGTCGGGTCGTGATTAGATTGACTGCGTGATCAAAGGATCAAGGAAGGCATGTGTCATGATGAATATTATTTGTTGTGCCTTCCAAATTTTTCACAGCGAGGATGTCATGACATCAAGTATGAGATGGTGTTCAGAAGCAATGAGAAGTTTATCTTCCATGACTCGCCTGGCTTCGAGGCTGGTTGTGAGGGTGAATTTAGAAAGATGAAGACCTTTATTGCAGAATGTGCTGGAACAAATTTCCTGAAGAAGAGGATCCATGCCATATGGTGGGTGGATGTATTACACTGGGGTTTGATGGTTTTAATATAAGCAGGTATTGTATTCCCATGGACCAACACTGTCGTGCTATTAGTAAAGCAGAAGAAAAGTTCTTCAATGAATGTGATACCAGCAAAGGTAACAAAACCTTATTGGTGATGTCCTTTGGTCTTACATAGTTGTGTTCTAGTGCCAGTTGTGGTCCTATTTACCAAATGGGATGCACTTGTGATGCAAGAATTCCACTCTGATGACCTATCACTGCCTTTGGAGAAACAGCTTGAGGTGCAGTGGATGCATGCTGAACAGACTTTTGACAAGAATAATGTATGGGAGAAATTATGCAAGATGAAATTTCCTCCACAAGGATTTGTAAAACTTCAAGGTTTGTATATATACATATGTGGTCTTAACATTCTGGCACTCAATTGATTGTTTGAGTAGACATGGACAAATCTAATCTTGGATGTAACATGTTGCTGAGAGAGACTGCAGCTGCATTGAATGATGCATCATTACAGATGTTGTTGATCACAGCTCAGGAGAAGAATATCCTTCTTTGTATTGAGTATGCAGTCCAATGGTAAGTTGATTAGATTTTGGAATTGAGATATATTTATAAATGATGCTATCCAGTGTCTTGGTTCCTTACCTTGATTTTGGATTTGCTAAAAGGAAGAATCATGACTTGCATGCAGCATTGGCAAGTTGGTTTCCACACACACAGGTAAGACTTGGTCCATTCAGAATAATCAGATTGCAAATGCTTGCACTCTCAGGTAATTTATGGTGTGGAAATGTAAAAACCATACTAATGGATTAATATATAAATGCTGGTTATAAAGGAAGTATGTAATGAATATGTATAATTTGCTGGGTACTGAATTGTTTTATTGTGTTGACAGCAGGTAAGTGGAATATCAAAGTAAAAGAACTCAATTATAATGTTATTTGTTGCCATGAACAATGTGATGTGTTGGTCATATATAGAAAGTAAGTATTTTTATTATTATAAACTTACTATAGGATATAATCTTGGTCCTTTGCTGTTTACTTATGTAGGTGGTAGGTCACCTAATGTAATCTTGAATCAAAATACTAATAATAACCACTATGTATTGCATTTGTATGGATAGGGAGTGAGTGATATACATAATAGGAATTTAAAATGAGACACTGTTGATAAACATCCCCCTTGCTGCTCTTCTGTTGTAGTTTGTAAGTCATCCACCAGAAATCTGATATAGGAATATGTATATCTTACCCTGCCTTTCCAATGTAGGAGGCAAGTAGTCTGATGTTTATTTAGAATGAGAAAGCTGCTAATGACTTGCTTCATCCTATTGATAGTGGGTAAGTGGTCTATTATAAATATGCAGCTGGAGCTTTACTTATGGGATCTCCTGCTACACTGTCATTAATAGTTTGTAAGTGGTTTAGCTGACTTTCAAATGAAAAGCTTGCAAACAAATATACTTTACTCTTCTCTTACATTAATAGGAAGTATGTGCTCTGATATGAACTTGTAATAAGCATGCTGATAAGCATTCTGCTCTTTCATTAATAGGGTGTAAGTGGCTTGATACAGATCTGAAATAGGGATACTTCTAAGATTTATTTTGCTCCTTTTCATTGATACTTTAGCATGTAAGTGGCTTGATCATACTGCTAAAATGGATGCAACATGCTGCCCTTCATCAGTAGTCTGTAGGTGGTCTAATTTTGAACTGAAATAAAAAGGTTGTTGACAAGTACCTCCTGCTTCATTAATAGGTTGTGAGTGAGATATATGGATTTTGAATGGGAATGCTGCTCATGTGGATTCAATCTGCTACTTTGTTATTGATAGTGGGTAAGTGGTTATAAATTTTAAATGAGAGGCTGCTCATGAGCATGCTTTCTCTTCCATTTTTAGCTTGTAAGTGGCCTGATGTAAAGTTAATCTGAAAAATTTGCTCATGAGTACATATATCTTTTTCTACTTACCTATTGATAGTCTGTAAGTGATTTCATATTGATTTGAAATGAATTTGCTGCTGACATATATATATATACCTTTTGTTCTTTAATCATTGATAGTGGGTAAGTGGTCTCATGTGGATTGTGAATGAGAATCCTGCTCATAAATGTACTTCTTGATCCTTTATTAATAGTGGGTAAGTGCTCTGATTGGAATTCAAGTAATGATATCACTAATGAGCATGCCCCCTACTGCTCTTCTCTTCTATTGGTAGGATGTAAGTAGATTTGAAATAGATGTGTTGCTAATGAGGATATCTCATGTTGCTTTTTCACTAATAGACAGTAAGTGGTGCAACATGAACTGAAATGAGAACATTGTTAATGATTATATCTCATGTTGCTCTCTTATTGATAGGATGTAAGTGCTCTGGTGTGGATTTGAATGAAGCTATGTATTGGTAAGCCTCATGCTACTTTTTCATCAATAGGAGGTGAGTATGTGTGATGCTAGTTTGAATTCCACTGATACTGCATGTCTTGTACCACTTCTATTAATAGGAGGTATGTGGTCTGATGTGGATTTGAAACATAGACAATATTAATGAATATGTCTTTGAACCTTCATGTTGGTAGTATGTAAGTGGTCTAATTTGTAGGTAAAATAAAAATGCTGCTGACAAGCATATTTCATGCTACTCTTGATAGCCTGTGAGTGGTTAAGAATAGATTTGAAACAGACCCATTGATTGCATATTTTATGCTCTTCCATTTTCAGGGAGTAAGTGGTCAAATATGCACCTGAAATTAGAATGCTACTAATATGTATGCTTCTTATTGTTGTTCATCCACTGATAGGATGTAAGTGAGACATGCAGATTGAGAGTATAAATGGTACTAACCAGCTTGTTTTCTGTTGTTCCTCCATTAAGTGGGTAAGTAGTTTAAGGTGGATTTTGAATGTGGATATTAGTAATAAAAATCACTTTTCATTGATAGTGGGTATGTAGTCTGGTGTTGACTTGATCCAAGCATTCTGTTGATGAATCTATCTTGTTGTTGATAGAAAGTATGTGGTATATGTAATGCATACCTGCAAATGAGTACTACTGACAGAATCATTCATATTATTCTATATTCAGCTTGTGAGTATGAAGGATTATGTCAATCAACTATTATTGCTTTTGTTCCATTGTTTCAACAGAAAGTAAGGAGTGTAATTTTAATTCATGAAATGTAATTTATCTGTGATGCCATTGTCTGTACATTGTAGAAGGTAAGCAATGATTGCTAATATTTACATGTATAACCTTTTCACCTATTTTCCCTTGTTTAACATCTGTAGAAAGTAAGTAATCCAAGTTATAGTCTAAATTTGGATTTTGTTTGCTGAGTTTTACAATCCCTTGGACTTTGGCATGTTTAGCTGGTAAACACTCTCTTTCTGTTTTGTCAACTGTGCACTTATAGTACACACTGATATTTTTATAGGATGTAGGTTCATTCTCTTACTTGAGAGATCTATATTGTTAATTTTTTTTTTTTTTTTTCACAATTAGCAGGTATTATATTTCCATTATTGTTTTGATACTCTTACATATTTACTCTCTTCATAGACTGTCAGTTTTGTTTACAACTGCCATATTGCAACTTATGCTTTGTAGATTGTTCCCATGTCTCAATCTGGGACAGTAGGTGTTTTCTTGCATACTTACTGAAATAAGCTTACATATATTTTAGAGCAATGTTGCATCAACAAGGGCAATCTTTGTCATGCATAATTAATATAGCCAAATAACAATTTATTTTCCACAGGCTCAAAAAAATATCACTACATGGAAGCAAGTCCTTCACAATGGCATTGGTAAGATAGACAATTCAAAGTGTAGTGAATTTTATGCCCATTTCATCAGAACTCTTGCTTCTTCTTCAATATTCCTTCACCCTTGCTCAAAGCAAATCTGAAGATCCATTTCCATGGCAGCACAAGAGTACAAAGATTCTGGAATTTCTGCCCAGGTGTCCAAAAAGCTGGGTGTACTCTGTGGCAAATATTCTGCTATGAATGATGAGAAGAAAAAAGTAAAACTCATTGTGGATCTTATCTTGGAGCATTCTTTGTATAGGTAGAAATGTAACATGATCTTGCTGATGGCATAAACATATTCCACAAAAAGTTGAAATGCAGACACATTCTTAATTAAATCCTTCAAGATAGGGTGAAGCACCTTGTGTTCCTCACATATTGTACTGTAAGTATTCTCACTGGTCCCATGAACATCATTGATCACCCTAAACACTGGTCAAGCATCAGGATTTGGGAGTATGTGAAGTGTAGGAAACAGATGCTACAAATAACAAAAATTTTAACCTGGTACAATACCCAACTCTTTTGTTCTAAGGAAGGGAAGTGTTCACTGTAGTGCTGTGACAGACAATATTTACCAATACTTTACACAAGCCACCACTGAGAATGGAAGAGACTTGAAAAGTTTGCAGTTTTTGAATTTCATGCAGCCACATGGTTTCACCCAAACCAATGAGTTAATGACACCCTCAGATACTGGCCCCACACTCAAAGCAGCAACATGAAGGTGCCTGATCCCTACCTACATAAAGAATGATACAAGATGAAATCAACAATGAGTTTGGCTTTTTCCTCCTCCTCATCACCAGCAGCAGAATATTTGTTGAAAAGTACATTCATGCCCCTTGACACTTGAGCAGAAACTCCAGAAGCTTTATATCTTTGTACTGCCAAAGAAAAAGGGTCTTCAGATTTGTTCTGCGCCAGGGTGAAAGAATATTGCAAAAGTAATAGTAGATCTAATAAATAAAGTATCAAGTCTACCAATCTTCATAATCCACCAAAATACATACCAATGCCATCATGGAGGATCTTTTTCTGCTTGGTAGTTGTTTGTTTGGGCTATATGTAAAATATGAGTGATAATTAGGTGTTATATATTCATAAATATAATTACCATGATTATTGCCTCATTTGTTTGAAAATGATCCTAATATATAAGATTATTTGAGCAAGAATATATAGTATAATGGGGTGATAAATTTACTTGCTTAGATGGGGACATGGTGACAATCTATAAAAGATCAGCTGTCATATGTATATTAAGGCAAGGGAGAGACAGACTGTCTGGGCAAACAATAAATTATATTATTCAAATTGATAGGTATGTAAATGTCATACCTGCTATTGTGAAGAAGACATAGTATAAGTAACACAGAGATACTGAATGTTAAAATGAGCTTACATCCTATGAAAGTATTAACATACATATAGGTACATAAAACAGAAAACAGAAAAATCATACTTACCAGCTGTGTATACCACAAATTATTCAAGCAATCATTAAATTAAATTTGGTTGGATGATAAGTGTGCATCATCTGTTTGATTATAATTGAAATCTCTTGCTTTCTATGTATTGCAATTAAATATGAGAAAGTGTTTGTATGGTAGTAATTGTAACTGACCTCCTATTAAGATATTGTTGATATTTCATAGCAAATTGCACTCTAGCAATAAATTTAAATGAATTTCTTACTTTCTGTGAATAGAATCATATCATTTTACTAATTGACATAATCTAGATGTGTGTATCAGAACACTTACAAACTGTTTATAACAACATAGGAAAACAACAAAAGAGCCATTAGTAGTATTTTGTTTTTCAACCACATATTATATCACTTACTTGCTATGAATAGAGAAAAAAAGAACAGTAGATATGTATACTCATCAGCAGCATTCCATTTCAAACTCACATCAGACAACTTACTTTCTATTAATGAAAGAGCAAGAGGAGACAATTGTCAGCAACATTCCTGGCTTAAGCCACATCAGACCACCTACAATCTATTAATATAAAGTAGCAAAATGATGCTCAGATCAATAGGATTCTTATTTCAAATCTAGATCTGGTTACTTACCTCCTACAAATACAAGAATAGTAGGATGCAATTAGTAGTATTGTCAATCCAAATCCACATCAAACCACTTACATACTATGTATTTGAAAAAGCAGCAGGAGATTGGTATCATCAGCAACATTGACATCAATTTATGTCTGATCACTCACTGCCTATCAATAAGGGAGCAGAGTGAAGCATGCTTAGTTAGCAACATTATCATTCATTTTGGGCTGCATACTTCCTATCAATGAAAGTTGAAGGATGTATGAATATTGGAAGCATTTTTCTTCTACATATATTCACATCCACTTACAAGCTGTCAATGAAGGAGCAGTGGGAGGTGTGTTCATTCATAGAAATCATAATTCTGATCCACATTGGATCACTTACTTCCTATGCTTGTTGATAGTATTCTTATTTCAAATTCACATGTACTAGACCACTTACCTCCTTTTAAAGCAGAGCATTTGAAAATATTCTTATGCATCAGCAGAATTCTGATTTCAAATCCATATCTAACAACTCACTCCCTATCAATGAAAGAGCAGCAAAAGAAATCCTCATTAGAAGTTTTCTCATTTCAGATCCAAATCAAACCACTTACTTCCTATGAGTGGTTGAGTAGTAAGAGGCATGCTTATCAGCATCCTTTTTTCTTAATTCTCATACTGATCACTCACTTCCTACCAGAAAGAGCACAATAGCAGGCTTATCAAGCAATATTCTAATTTTAAATATGCATTGAAACACTTACTTCCTATATTATTGGAGAGAGCACAGTGCACACACATTAGTGATAGTTCTACTTTAAAGACATTGGTGATCACTTACACCCTATTAAGAAAATATGTATGTCAAATAGTTGTTTTTATTTTATTTTAAATCCACATCTAGCCACTTACCTCCTATTAGTGGAACAGCAGTAAGTCATAAGTATGGTCATGAGTAGCACTTTGACTTCAAATCATGTTTGACAACATACAAACTCCAAATGAAAGGATAGCAAGTGATTAACATCCTCATCTCAAATCTATATCTGACCACTCACTTCCTATTAATAGAAGAGCCATAAAACACAGCCCACTTTTGTAGTGTTGTTACACAAGACCACTTCTGATCACTTACATCCTATGAATAAAAGCAGGAGGAGACAAGGTCAATAGCAGCATTCTTATTTCAAAATCACATAAAAATTACTTACAAACTATCAATGGAGGAACATAAAAATCCATACTGAGCAATAAAATTCAATTTCAAGTCTGATTAAATCACTTACTGCCTATTCATGGAAGAGTGGTAGGGTGCATAATCAAGGCCATGTTTGTGTCAGGTTCATATTAGATTACTTACATCCTGTTAATGGAAGAGCAAAGAAGGCATGGTCATTAGTTTTTTTTTTGTCAAATACAAATCTCACAACTTACAAGCTATTCATTAATGAGTGGGTGGTAAGATAGATGCTCATCAGTAGTTCTCTTATCTCAAATATAGATTAAATCTCTTACCCACTATCAGAGAGGCAGTGGAAACATATTCATTACTACATTCTTATCTCAAATTTATATCAAACCACTTACCTCCTATTAGTAGAAAAGCAGCAGGGGATATGTGTATTAACACCAACCCTTTGTATCTTTTGTTAGAACACATACTTGCTATCAATGTGATAGTAGCAGAGGGCATGCTTATTCCTTGTTATTCCACATCTGCAATAGATCACTTACACCCTAAAACATTCATGTCAGCAGAACTCATCTGAGATCCAAATCATTTACAATCTATTCATAAGGGAGCAGGAGAAGATTTTATTAACAATGTTTTGAATGCTGTATTAATACAAAATCTTACTTTCTATATGCATACAATTTGAAAATAAAATAAGAGCATCAGGATTATCAATAGTTCTTCTGCTCAAATATTTTACTTACATGCTGTCAATATGATAAAACATGTAAGCTCATATCAATACTATACATATCACATACCTTCTTTATTGTAAGAACATGATCACAAATTAGTATACTCCTTTCAAGTTTTATGCTATGAATCACCTGATCATCATATAGCTATATTCAGTTCACTACTTTTGAAGAATTGAAATTTTTTTAACCTGCATATGTGGAAACCAACTTGCCAATGCTTCACCTAAATGATGTTTCTTCTTTTTTTTACTGGAATCAGCATATGGCACCAAAACACTTGGTGGCATCAATTTATACATTCCTATTTTTCAATGTCTAATTCACTTACCATTGGACTGCATACTCAATAGATAGTAGGATATTCTTTTCCTGAGCTGTGATCAACAACATCTGCAGTGATACATCATTCAATGCAGTTGCAGTCTGTTTCAGCAGCATGTTACATCCAAGATTTGATTTGTCCATGTCTAACAGCATAGTCAATCAGATAAGAAAATGACATGACCAAAGACACACCCTGGAGTTTTGCAAATGCTTGTGGAGGAAATTTCATCTTGCATAATTTCCCCCATATATTATTTTTGTCAAAAGTCTTTTCAGCATGCTTCCTCTGCATCTCATATTGGTTCTCTAAAGGTAGTGATAAGTCATCAGGGTGGAATTCCTGCATCACTAGTGCATCCCATTTGGTAAACAAGACTACCACTGGCACTAGCACACAACCATGTAAGATTAGAGAGCATCACCAATAAGAGTTTGGTACCTTTGCTGGTATCACATTCATTGAAGAACATTTCTTCTGCTTTGCTAATGGCACGACAGTGTTGGTCCATGGGAATACAGTACCTGCTTGTATTCAAGTTATCAAATCCCAGCATAATATGTACATCCACTCACCATATGGCATGAATCCTCTTCTTGAGGAAATTGGTACCAGCACACTCTGCAACAAAATCCTTCATCTTTCCAAACTCGTCCTCACAACCAGCTTCGAAACCAGGAGAGTCATGGAAGACAAGCTTCTCATTGCTTTTAAACACCATCTCGTACTTGATGTCGTGGTATCCTCGCTGTGAAGGGGTTGGGAAGCACACCAAGAATCAATTATCACGACACATGCCTCCCTTGACCCTTCGATCACGTAATCAATCTGACCACAACCCGATGACATTAGCATATAGTCTATATTATCTTGGTCAGTCATACCTGTTCCCCTTCATCATTGTAGATCTCCGGATGTTCTGTCGAGTTACAAAGTCTCTGAAGGATGGTCGTCTTGCCGGCATTTGCCTTCCCAATGATGAGAATCCGAAACCGACCAAACTTCTCCATAAGCTCCGGGTCGACGTGTTGCATGAACCCAGAAATATTCACGGCCTCCGTCTGCATTGTCGGGAATACCGTCGTTAGCATGCACCTCGGGGGAGACAGGATCTGTTACCTGTTCCTCGGGCACCTCTGAATCTACAACAGCATCTTGGGAGGGAGAAGATATGTCGGCTCGGGTCAGGGGAGCATTTGGTTCACTGGGAGCCGGGTGGGGTTGCGCGTCTAACGTGGACACGTTGGGATGTTCAGCGGACACCGGTGATGGGCGGTGACCGGCGATGCGAGATCGAGCGTGTTTGATGGCCTTTCCGATTTTCTTCATTTCGACAGAGGTGGTCGAGGGAGCTGAAGGATGGGTGCAGCGCGACTGATAGCGTGGTGATGATGGATCCGAACAACGATGTGGGATGACTTCGGCTCTATCCACCAGAAAACACCGCCACTGTCCGATTTTGTTCAAATTGTCCCTTTCCTTTATCCTCCAATCAGCGGCGACGCTGATTAGCACGGCAAGGTCCAGACGTTATCTCAAACTCAAGTGGACCCTGAACCGACCTCCTTTCGAGTATTGGCTCGCTTTGGCAAGTGGGCCAGTACTGAAGCCCAAGGGTATGCCCGTATGACGTCACGATTTGTGTGATCCATACTGCCCATGGTGCCAACATTGCGCTACTTGAAATCTTCGTCGATGCCCGAAACAATCCGTGACTCGCTGCATGCGACACAGCAGCAACAACACGATCACCCCCACCACCCCAGTTGTTGCCGTAGATATTCGTCGTATTCGCGGATTGAACACGTTCGGCCCTGATCACTGAGCACGATTCTCAACGAATTGGAAACTGGCTCAAGGTTGACTATCACATTCGCGTGGCCAATGTCCGACCTAGGTTATGTTTGCAGGCGCCTACACTTCACATATTCCCAAATTCTGATGCAACCCGCCATCAGCACTCGGCTCCGAATCCAACACGTGCGACGAAAAAGGCAAAAAGTAGACACACCTTCTCAATCAAACTCCTTGCAATCGGATGAAACGCCTCCTTGTACTCCTCATACGTATTCACCGCCAACTCCCGATCGACATCGCTGACTGCCCTAAACACTGGCCGACAAAATTTCATCCGGCCTTTAACCACCCCAGTCTCATCCGCGCCGACGACCCAACGTGCTGCGGCCGGGGCATACGCGCGTGCGGCGCTCGACGGTCCGCGGGGTACCTCGAAGCGAAGCGCAACTTGGTAGAACCGCATGCGGAGCTCGGCGTTGAGCGTGTGGGTGAAGCTATATATAGACCCGAGGTGGTCGATGTGGGTGTGTGGGAGGGGCTGGATCATCTCTGATTGGAGGCGTTCGAGGAAGACGACTGGCCGTAGCGGAAGGGGGCATCTGTAAGTACTGACTGGA
>JBBPLN010000805.1:0-13171 GCA_038089815.1 Sutorius eximius
CTCTTTCTACCCAGTGGTTGCCACGTCTGTCGCTGAAGAAGGCTTAGATTTTCCAGTATGTCTGCATCTTCTGCCTCTTTGGTGAGACTATAACACTGGCGTTGACAGGCCTGTGACCTCGTAATACGTTTTGATCCACTCCATCACATGGTTGGGTACGTCCAGTCCAGGGGACGGGCCCGAACTAAAACTTCTACCTTCGTTATCATGGCACAAGTAGGCCATACGTCCCACCTTGACCGTTACAGGACTTTCCAAGAAATCGAGCCTGAACTCAAGAAAGTCTACCAAGCTCGGGAAAATCCCACTCGCCCTCCTTCACTAGAATCATCATCAGACTCCGAGGAGGGTGAGTTAGAAGAAGACGATCCCGAAGATCTTGCCGCGCGCGAACGATACATTGTCCCGTCTACTGGGGCGGTACTCACCTATGGCTCCGCCATCGGATTGATCAACTATCTATGTTCCCTAATTCCACATGACGTCTACACTCCTCCCCCGATGCCCAAGTATAGCGGTGATTACGCCTCCGTTTTAGAACTTCCATCGAACCTTCCTCTTCCAGTGGATCATCTCATATATCGAGGTCCTGCACGGAATTCAAAGCGCGAAGCGAAACGGGCAGTTGCATTCATGGCAGTTAGGGCCCTTCACAAACTCGACGTCTTCGACGATTACCTCCTCCCATCAACAGGCTCCAAGGGGAAGAGTGATTATGATGCCGACGGTCGCAAGCTTCCTGATACCTCTGAGGTTCCGGATATCATGGGTGTGTTTGTACAAGACCCGTGGACGCTGGGTCCAAGACTGCGGATCCATGTCATCTCAATCGATGGGGAAGACTCTGCTGGGCTTGTCACTGGCACCGAGTTGCCCGCACTTGAACTCTCCAGCGAAGGTTGTACCATAACCACGCGCTGCACGGACGAACTTATATTCCCCCCCGAGGAGGAGTGGGAAACCCTTCGTATGCTTGAAGAATACACCAAGATGGGCATTTGGTTCTGTATATCTGGACGTCCAATCCCCCTGCCTATCACGTGTTTTGTTGTCCCCCTCACAGAGCACAACTGCATCGATTTCGAGGCGGTCAAGCGCGTTGTTGACGAGCCATACGGCACGTATGACTGGAAAGGGGTCACCGAAAAGGACCTTGGTTCAACGATGCTCATGAATTGTAATCTTTATGGCCGCGCCCAGATTCTTCACAACATAAGATATGATCTCACCGCGTTATCTGTACCACCCCCAGGCTCGCGCGAGGCTCCCTGTGCGACGTACCAAGAGTATTACATGCAAAGGTGGACCAGGAAGAACCGCGAAGCTTTCGTTCCGACCGACTGTCCGCTCATTGAAATCCACAGTCTTCCTCGTGCTCCCTCTGGTCTTTATCGTCCAGCTTCCAGGCATCAAAATGTTGACATATATAAACGCCATACTGCACCCGTTGGGTCGATCGTTCCGCAGGGCGCATGCAGGGTGGTCCACTTCTCCCGCCGTGTTTACCGCGCTTTCCTATTCCTCCCTCGGATTTGCAGGCGCGCAACGGATCTCTATCGCGCGAGAGAAGAGCGTCTACAACTTGGACTCCCACCGATCGATGATGACCTCCTTATCGAAGGTTCTACTCTCCCTACCACAAACGCAACATGGAACAACCAACGATTAGAGACTCTGGGAGACTCTGTACTCAAGCTTACGTGCACAGTCCACATCATGAATAAGTTTCCCCATAGACACGAAGGACAGCTTTCTCAGCTCCGTCAAAGCAGCATTTCGAATCGCACGTTGTTGGCGCGTGCCAAGGAGATTGGTCTTGAGCGTTTTCTCGCTTCCGAGGCTCAAAGCCTGCACACATGGAGGTATACAATATCTGAGGAGTCGGATGTGGTGGATTGCCTAACGCAAGCAAAGCACACCGTACGCAGAGAGTATCCGCGTCGAAGCCTGCAGGATTGTATGGAGGCAACCCTTGGTGCAGCATTCCTGACCGGGGGTATTGATATGGCACTACGTGCTGGCGATGCCTTGGGTCTATCGATGGGGGGTCCTCTTCCGTGGTCACTCCGCTACTCTCGGCCTCCAGAGCCATCTCTTATACCGCCAATATTTGTGGATCTGCAAGCCTCGATGGGTTACGAATTTCACCGTGGCGAGTTACTCGTCGAAGCGATCACACACCCATCGTTTACCACGTCGGCGGGATCATCATATCAGCGTCTGGAGTTTCTCGGTGATGGTAAGGTTGACCTCTCAGAAACAGCCCATCTTGATGCTCACTTGAAATCTAGCCGTGATTGACCTAGTCACAATGCACCATCTTTTCCGAAAGTTTCCAAATGCCACGTCTGGCCAACTCTCTGCCGCCCGCTCCCGTGCCGTCTGCGGACCCACTCTCGCATCCGTTGCTGTCAATCGTCTTGGACTACACAAGTATTTGCTCATCAACAACGTCGAGCTTAGCACTGCAATTACTCGACACGTGCCCCTCCTCGAGGCTCTTACGCCTGAAGATGCGATCATCAAGGGGTGGAAATACGACCCTCCGAAAGCACTGAGTGATGTCCTGGAGAGTCTCGTAGGCGCGGTACTTGTGGACAGCGCATACAACTTTGAGAAGACTGCTTCGGTTGTTGAAGTTGTGATGAGTGATGTATTGGAGACGCTGACCACCAGCCTTCCGAGGGACCCGGTGTCGGATTTGATGGTCTGGGCTGCAACAGAGGGCTGCAAGAGAATCGCATTTCAGCAAGTATCCCGTAACTACCCGTTGATAAGAGCTGACAACTGTTTGATCTTTCCCCGCAGAAAAAGTCAGAGCAACGCGGAGCTGCGACGAAATGACAGTGTCTCGGTCATTGTTCACGACCTCGTTGTCGCAGGACCCGTTACAGCAGGCAATCTTTCGTTGTCGAAAGGTCTTGTCGCTGAACGGGCACGTGCTATCTTGGGTGATCTAAACCATGAGATGAGCCTTGTCCGATTATGTGATTGTCGGAGGGCAGCGGAGGAGCGGATGGACATATGTTCCGAACCTCCGGTTGACCAGACAACGCAAAAGGTCACGGACGAGACTGAAGAAGGTTTCGCGACTATCGCAAAGCAGAGGCTGGAAGAAGACTATATCCCTCCCGCCGATACCGTAGAGCAAGTGGAGGACGAGCCCGACGATGAAATGAATTCCAGCAGAACTTGAGAAAGGTGCCATCCGTTTTTGGAGGTACGCTATTCAGGATTCTTGGGATGAACTGCTGGCGATCCTTTGCTGCATCGCGAATGGTTGTTAGCGGTTGTTTCCATGTTCCTTGCACTTCTTTCTCTTCATTTTCTCTACATGATATCGCCAACTCATCGCTGTGCTGTGGACCGGACGACACGCACCGCAAGATCTGATCACCCAAGCGTGAATTTTGTCCCTGCGTAGATGTATCAATTACTAGATGACTTGCAAATGTACAAGTATCCATCTTGTTTCTCTTGCCCAGAGTGACTTGTCCGATTGCCAAATAATGCCAAATAGCTTCTGTGCGGTCCCTTGCAGTCCGACGCTCTCGTTCCTTCCCAGAACTTCTTACTTCCTGGCAGTGATACGCGACCATGGGAGACGAGTACCCTTCGTTGTTCCGTATGGTTCACATGTCGATTGTATCTTTCCGATACTAACAAAACGGTCCAGGCTCGGAACAGATGAGCTTGGTACAGCTCTATATACCGACCGAAGTAGCCCATGATACAGTTGCCGAGCTTGGGGAGCTTGGGAATGTCCAGTTCAAGGATGTTCGTGGCATGATCATGCTCTTTTGATACCCGTTTACGAGCTCTTTCTTAAGCTGAACCCAACTGTCAATCCGTTCCAGCGTTCCTTCGTCGGTGAAATCAGGAGATTCGAGGACATGGCTCGTCGTGTGCGTTTCTTCGCGTCCCAAATCGAGAAGGAAAAGGATGTGATACCGGTCCGTCCCCTCTACGACTCGGCACCACTCGTTACTGTGGGACCGAGCGCAGCACACAACATCGATGAACTCGACGTCACCCTCGCGGAGCACGAAACCAGGCTTTCGCAGATGAACGAGAGTTACAAGTTGTTAAGCCAGCGTACCAAGGAGCTTATTGAGGCGCGCCACGTCTTGAGGGAGACAGCAGGCTTCTTCGAAAGGGCGAGTCGATCGACTGGATGGTGTTTTGCTTTGTGCTCACTCGTCGTAAAGGCCGAAACGCAGCATACGGATATCAGGACCTCCTTCGATGATAGTTCTGCCCCACTTCTCCAACATGACGATCGCGAAAACCAGTATTCTTCAACGGTTCAGTTCGATTTGGAGTACGTTCATTTTTTCCCTTGCCTTACTTATGTTGAACCCTGCTCTAGGTTCGTTTCAGGGACCATTGATAGAGCCCGCATCCCAACATTCGAGCGCGTACTTTGGCGTGTGTTGAGGGGCAACCTCTATATGAATCACACCGACATCGCGGAACCATTTGTTGATCCTGCAACTGGTTCTGAAACACGCAAAAACGTGTTCGTTATATTTGCGCACGGTGACGCATTACTCTCAAAGATTCGCAAGGTCGCCGAATCAATGGGTGCCGCTCTGTATCCCATCGATGCTAATGCTGACAAGCGTTCCGACTCGCTTCGTGAAGTTACCGCTCGCCTAGAAGACCTCCAGACTATCCTCTACAACACCGGGGCTAACAGGCGCGCCGAGCTTGTGACAATCGGGGAGAATCTCGCGCGGTGGCAAGATGTCGTCCGGAAAGAAAAGCTGATCTACGAGACGATGAATCTCTTCAACTATGATGTGCGGAGGAAGACTTTGGTAGCCGAAGGATGGTGTCCGACGAGAGATATTGCCAAGATACAAGTTGCCCTTGGGCATGCTACTGTGTGTAGTCTGTGCCTCGTTGTGTGGTCATCAGTTAATTCGTTATCCAGGAGGAATCTGGAACAGGCATTGTGCCAATCTTACATGAGCTCCGCACGAACAAGACGCCACCTACTTTCAACAGGACAAACAAATTCACGGAAGGATTCCAGAGCATCATGGACAGTTATGGTATCGCTACGTACCAAGAAGTAAATCCCGGCCTGTTCGCCATCATCACCTTCCCCTTCCTATTTGCCGTGATGTTTGGTGACATTGGTCATGGATTGATCATCTTATTCGCCGCTCTTTACATGATCATGAACGAGAGAAAATGGGCAAAGGGAGGACTCGGGGAGGTAAGCGACAAGTTTGAAATTTCGATCGTGACTCACTCTCTCGCTGCAGATCGCAGGGCTGTTCTTCTTGTGAGTCACGGTGGAGCGTGTGGGGCGAACGAAGACGTACTGACATGCATCCAGTGGGCGATACATCATTCTTTTGATGGGCCTCTTCTCGGTCTACACTGGCCTCATGTACAATGACATATTCTCCAAGTCCCTTCACATTTGGCACTCCGGATGGGACTTCCCGACGGGGAATGGGACTGTCCATGGAGCCTCTAATGGGCATGTCTATCTGTTCGGCCTTGACCCAGCCTGGCATGGCGCAGATAACGGGCTGGTATTCACCAACTCGTACAAGATGAAGATGGCAATCATTCTCGGGGTGATCCATGTGTGTGTTACAGGTTTCATCGTACAGCCTCGACTAACACAATTTCAGATGACATTTGCGTTGTGTCTACAACTCCCCAACCACATCAAGTTCAAGCGGCCCCTGGATATTTATGCCAATTTTATTCCTCAAATGATCTTCCTGCAGTCAATTTTTGGATATCTAGTGATCTGCATCCTTTACAAATGGATAATTGATTGGTCGAGTGCCACAACGGAGCCGCCGTCGCTGTTAAACATGCTGATCGCGATGTTCTTATCTCCTGGATCGGTCGACCCGAAAAGTCAGCTATATCCCGGACAAGGATTCGTACAGGTCGTCCTGCTACTACTCGCCGTTGTCTGTGTTCCCTGGATGCTATGCATGAAGCCGTATTTCCTCTGGAAGGAGATGCAGACGATTCAGGGTCAAGGGTATGTGGGACTTGGCCATCATGATGGTCCCCGCGAAAGCGCAGATGAGGCTCTGGAAATTGAAGAAGGAAATGGACGTGTCATCGTTGAAGAAATGGAAGAAGAACATGTGAGTGACTCGTTTCTCTTTTGGGTATCATGTTGCCGATTCGGATCTTATCAGGAACAGCACGACTTTGGGGAGGTTGTGATCCATCAGATCATCCATACCATCGAATTCTGCCTCGGTTGCATTTCGCATACAGCTTCGTACCTCCGGTTGTGGGCGCTCTCCTTAGCCCACGCTCAATTATCCGAGGTGTTGTGGAGTATGACCCTGGAAGGTGTTCTGGGAATGCAAGGGATCGTTGGGATCATCGCAATCACACTCGCGGTTGTAATGTGGTTCACGCTGACCGTGTTCGTTTTATGTATCATGGAGGTGCGTGTCTGGATGAACGTTAAGCGACTGACCGTTCATTGATCTCGCTTAATTCAGGGTCTTTCGGCGTTTTTGCACGCCCTCCGTCTCCACTGGGTCGAGGCAAACAGCAAGCACTTCGAAGGGCTAGGATACGTACGTCTCATTGGTTCATCGATGACGTGTGACCCACATGCTCATGTATCTCCGAACAGGCGTTCACACCGCTGAGCTTTGCGAAATTGGACGAGAGAGAATAGGAGCACGGTCGTGTTTTGTTATCTCAACCGTAGCAGACGTTTTTACACAATACATGAGGCTGTGTTGGTTTCCCTGCCTCGCACAGCACGCCGTATATTCCGGCAATTTTTCCCGGTTTTTTCAAAGTCCGACTGTGATAGGACTTAAAAACGTTGCCGGAAAGATATCGCTTCCTTAACATCCCCGCTCACTTTTTTTTTTTCTCTCCTATTCCCTTGCTCTTCCGGTCGGTCGTCCTCGCTTGTTCTCGTTTCTCTGCTCACCTCCTTTCAGGCATTATAGACTATAGAGCGTAATAGAGCGTTCCTTGTTCAGCATTTTCTTGCGTCTAGAACATAGAAGAAATTCACGTCTACCTCTATACCATTCATAAGTACGTCCACGCACAGGTATCGTATCCTCAATCTCATACCCCACAGATCTTAGACATGCCTGCTGTCACTGCAACCGCTCCTGTTGTTCCTTCTCCCGCTTCGCTCAAGGGCGTTGTCGACGGTCAAATCGATGTCGCTACCCTCTTCGTCTCGGACAAGGCTTCCCGTGGGGCCGCCGCAAAGGTTTTGGCTTCCGTTATCCAAAATAACGGCCCTGCTGCCATCAGCGCAGTTGGTTTCACCGATGCCGCCCTCAAAGCGCTTTCCGACAAAAAATCACCAGCTGCTCGTGAGGGCGCAGCCGACGCCATTGTTGCGCTTACCAAGGCCGGTGCAACAAAGGCGCTCGAGCCCACTTTTATCGACTCGGGCCTTTGTGCCGCCCTCATTGAAGGTTTCGCTGACAAAATGCCCGCTGCCCGTAACGCGGCGGTCGAAGCCGTCAGGGAGTTTGCCGCTACGATGAATCCCTGGGCTACTGGCATTCTTCTCCCTGCTCTCCTTCACCAGATCAAAACGGCCGGCAAATGGCAGGTCAAGACTGGTGCTCTGGTTGTCCTTAACCAGCTTGTTGCCAGCGCTCCAGTTCAGACCGCTCGCCTCATGCCTGATATCGTCCCCGTCCTATCTGAGGCCATCTGGGACACCAAGGCCGACGTGAAGAAAGCTGCTCGCGATTCGCTTGAGAAGGCCTGTGCTTTAATCTCCAATAAGGATATTGAGCGCTTCATTCCGGCTCTGATCAAGGCTTTGATTAACCCAGTCGAGGAGGTCCCCAACACCATTCAACTCCTCTCGTCCACTACATTCGTTTCTGAGGTGGATTCTGCTACGCTCTCTCTCATGGTTCCTCTCTTGTCCCGTGGTCTTAGCGAGAAGCTCACTGCCACGAAACGCAAGGTTGCAGTGTAAGTTATTAATACGCCTATATGATCGTATCAGTTGATCATGCCTATCTTTAGGATTGTGGACAACATGTCAAAATTGGTCGATTCGCCGGTTACTGTTCGCCCATTCCTGCCTAAGCTCCTTCCGGGTCTCATCAAGGTCGAGACCACGATTGGTGATCCCGAAGCACGCGGAGTTGTTGGCAAAGCGATTGCCACTCTCCGTCAAGTTGGCCAAGTCCCTGAGGGCGACGGAACCGATTTGCCTCCCTTGAAGCTTGCTGAGTCTTCTCAGTTGGCCTCCGCTCTTTCCACTGTTTACAAGAAGCTGGGCGCAAGCGCTCCCGAACTCACGGGAGCTACTGTCGTATATGTCTCACACCTCGCTGCGAACTTGGTGAACGCCAAGAACTTTGATGTTTCAGAGTGGGCTTCCCTTTCCCCCTTCCTGTCCTTCGTTGCTCCCTCCCCTGACTCAGCCTTTGTCGCGGCGGAGTGGGCTGTTCGTTCAGCTTCAACAGGGGATGACGATGATGATGTCGCCGAAGATGAGGAGGAAGGCGAAGACTTGTGCAACTGCCAATTCTCGCTCGCTTACGGTGCTAAGATCCTGCTCAACACCGCCACCCTTCGCCTCAAACGAGGTCACCGCTATGGTCTTTGTGGAAAGAACGGTACGGGCAAGTCGACCCTCATGCGCGCCATCACGAATGGTCAAGTGGAGGGCTTCCCTTCCCCGGACGAAGTTCGTACCTTCTACGTCGAGCATGATATCGATGGTAGCGATGCCGACACTTCTGTCCTGCAATTCATATTATCAGACAAGCGTATCCTTGCTTCTGAGGCCGAGATCATCGAAACACTTGCCTCTGTCGGTTTCAGTGACGAACGCCAGAAGCAAGCAATCGGCAGCTTATCCGGAGGTTGGAAAATGAAGCTCGCTCTAGCCAGAGCGATGCTCTTCAAGGCTGATATTCTCCTCCTCGATGAGCCTACTAACCACTTGGATGTGGTGAACATCGCGTGGCTCGAAAGCTATCTCATCTCGTTGAAACAGTGCACATCGAGTTTGTACTTCCCTACCTCGAGTGATATATTTACTGAATCCATCCATAGTCATCGTCTCTCACGATTCCGGTTTCCTCAACAATACCATCACGGATGTGCTTCACCTCAATCGCTTCAAGGTCCGAAGGTACCGTGGTAATCTTGAGACCTTTGTGCAACAAGTCCCGGAAGCCAGGTCGTACTATACTCTTCAGGCTGCCGAGGACTACAAGTTCAAACTCCCTGACCCTCCTCTCCTTGAGGGTGTCAAGACCAAGGAGAAGAGCTTGCTTAAAATGCGCAAGGTTGGCTTCCAGTATCCCTCGCAGCCCGTCCAGCAGTTGTACGATATCACTCTCCAAGTCTCCCTCTCTTCTCGTGTTGCTGTCCTCGGCCCTAACGGCTCTGGAAAATCGACGTTGGTGAAGCTTCTCACTGGAGAGATGGAACCTAACAAAGGTGGTGAAATCTGGAAGCACCCCAACTTGGTGATCGGTTATGTTGCCCAACACGCCTTCCACCACATAGACCACCACCTCGACAAGACGCCTCTTGAGTACATGCTTTGGCGTTACCAGACTGGTGAGGACTTGGAGGAAATGGGGAAGGCTAGTCGTCAAATCACCGAGGCCGAGGCACAGAAGATGAAGGATGGTGCGCTCTACATCCATGAAGGACAAAAGAGACAGATAGACGAGATCATTTCCCGCAAGAAGTTGAAGCAGTCGTACGAGTATGAGGTCTCTTTCAAGGGCCTTAGCTCCTCCGAAAACCTCTGGGTCCCTCGTGATGAGCTGGTCAAGCGTGGCTTCGAGAAGGTTGGTTGTGCTCCACTTGATTCAACATGATCCTGAAACTTCTTCCTTCTACAGAAAGTCTTGGAGGTCGACACGCGCGAAGCTCAGCGCCTTGGTCTGCTTCGCCCTCTCGTTCGTCGTGAGATTGAGAAGCATTTCGCTGATTTCGGCTTGGAAGCCGAGTTCGTGTCACACAATACCATGCGTGGCTTGTCTGGTGGTCAGAAGGTCAAGATCGTCCTTGGTGCTGCGACGTGGCGTCGTCCTCATGTCGTCTGTTTGGATGAACCTACCAGTACGCACATCTACTCGGATGCTCGAACTGGTTGCCTAACATCGTTGCAGACTACCTTGATCGTGAGTCGCTCGCTGCCCTGATCGAGGCCTTGAAGGTCTTCGAGGGTGGTGTTCTCGTTATTACCCACAACCGAGACTTCTCCGAGTCTATCTGCACCGAGCAAGTGACACTTTACTGCGAGGCAGACATCGTCTGACTAACGTCCTGCAGGGTCTGGGCCATGCGCGATGGACGCCTCGAGGCGTCTGGCCACAACTGGGTTGAAGGCCAGGGATCCGGTCCCCGGATTGACAAGAAGGAAGGAGAGGAGGAAGATCAGTTTGATGCTATGGGCAACAAGATCGACACCAAAAAGACCAAGAAACTCAACTCTTCTGAGCTCCGTAAGGTTAGGCTCGATTCAATCGTGTGTTGGAGTTCGCGTTTACTGACTCTGGTCGACTCGTAGCTCAAGAAGGATCGCATGGCACGCAAAAAGAGAGGCGAAGAGGTCTTCGACGACGAGGAGCTGTGAGCCGTGTTCATATCGATTACATTGTTGTTGCCATTAGTTATATCCGATGTTTGTTGTGCTACTGGTCTGTTGTTCTTTTACCATGTGATCGTATAATCTTGGAATTTATGACTTTTACGACCTCTGGAATGTTCCCTAGCTTATCTTTAAGTCACAAATCGTCGTGCATTGTCAACTCTGCCAGGCTCAGTGTAGGCAACAAACACCACGTTGTATACGAGAGTAGGTGTGTGGATGATATGACACGAAAGGAGTGTTACGATATGTCACTAGTATTTCACTGAAACCGCACGTTATTAGCCGGAAATTTCGCTTCGGCATTGCAATAGGTGGGCATCTCGACAATATGTTCGGTAGAGTGTCGGCTCGAGAGTAGCGAAACAGCGCTTAATCAGATCATCTGACTTGCTTTATTTGCGCAGGTCACCGCAGTAAACCCATTACAATCTTCTTCACGACCACAACATGCCTTTCCTTGATGTCCATGGCCATCTGTACCCTAGAGATGTGGCCACGCAGCTTACGCCCAACGCTACGCAGAGAACAACTCTCATTGTTGCCGGTTGTTATGTCGTTGCAATAGCCATACTATGGTGAGCGTTCGACTGATTTTGTACGTTGGTTTAGGGCGTCTGACAGTCGCTTTCGAGGCATGTACCCTTTCTCAACTGGATAAGTGAGTCCCCCATCCTATACGGCGATCGTGGCTGATCTGCATATCTCAGTATATCCCTTCAAGTATGTCAAACTTGCACCGTCGGCCTAATGTTTAGTAGGCTAACCATTTCGAAGACTCCTTACGGTTGGTTTTCACGAGGCAAGTGTGATCCCACCACGGGGTCTGTCCAATAACGCGGTTTTCATAGATGAGCCACGCATTTGCCGGCATATTGACCTGTGCGACGATTCACTCTGTGGAACTGGACCGTGAGTGATGTCATTCACCTTTAACAACTTGAACGACGAAGGCTCACCTTGCTACGCAGCCGACGAAGGTGGTGAAACTCGAATGTCTGGCGGTATACCCTGGATTACCTTGCCTGCGGGATATCTCGGCTCGTCGTTCATTGGAGCCTGTTTGATTGCATGTGGATTCGATACCAACGCAAGCAAAATCGCGTGTCTTGTCCTCGCCGCGTTTTTCCTATTCACTCTTTGGTGGGCCCGAAGAAATTGGTTGTGCGTTTTCTGGTCCGTGTTGCGCTCGTTTGAATCCAGCTCACTCACAACTAGGACATGGGTGCTCATTCTCGGGATGACTGGGCTTATCGTTTTATTCTGGTTTGTTGGAGGGGGTGTGGCACTTCGATATTTTGTGAGTGGGTTCCTTATACGACCCTGCCGATCTGATTGAGCGAGTCCTCTAGGTCTTGTTCATTGGTGTCATGTCGGACTTGTACGTTCTTTGGGATGTAATTGGTACGTGTAGGTCGATGTTTCTCCCTGGCTGGTGTTGACTGCCAGGTAGACGATACCATTGCGCGCAAAGTGAACAATTCGGATGCCTCTGCGTTTGCTCGGATCTGTGGATGCTTTCCGTCCCAAGGTGAGCGCGCTCTCGAAATATGACCGCGGTTTCCGAACGTCCCACAGTTTGGGGTGTCATCTGGCTTCTGATCGCGTTCGTTTTCTTCGCTGCCGGGGTCCTGGTGGGGATCGCCGCATTCAAGGTAATTCGGATCAGGTCCCATTCTAGAGCGACGCTGCTCATTGACAAATACAGGAATCAGCCGCCGTACAACAACAACAGTCGTCAGAGTTCCTTCCCGTTCCGGGATCCAGCGCAGCGATACCGGGAGCCCGAGTGCCCACTTTGCTTGTTGTCGTCGCGACGAGCCTACTCTGGAACCTTCTTGCTTAATGACGCGCGCTGAGATAAAATTCCGGTACCATGGCGTGACACGGACACTATATTCTATTCGATGTATCCTCAAGTCAGAGCGGTACCTCCACTTGCAGATACTTTTTTTAGTACTATAGGAATGAGCTTGTGATTCAATGTATCGAAACTGCATCGACCGTGAGCCCCCATCAACACGGTCAGCCGTAGATGGATATTACAAAGGAAAAACAAGCAATCTCGACGAGCCTTACATGAAGCCCATCACCCTCATCTCCTGCGACGGTCATAGTTCCTTTCCTCGGAGTCCATCCGTCCCCTGTCTGGTGTTGCGGACCTATTCCTGTAATTGTCCCTGCGCCGATTGTCTCTTTCATACCTATCTTCCCTCCTCGAGTAGCCCCCGTCACGATCACGTGAATCGTCCCTCTGGCGCCGGTCCCTATCCCTGTCCCGATCCCGGTCGCGTCTACTGTCGACCCTGGGCGGAGGGGAAGGCGATGCACGGCGACGATGAGGCGGTGAGTCTCGCCGACCCGAGGCACGCTCATCGCGGTACCGCAGGGGTGGTGAGAGAGAACGACGCGGCGGAGGCGGAGGCGGCGTGCGGGAATCATCCCTCTCGCGGCTGTCGTCCCTTCGTCGTGCATCTCTGTGGCGATCACGACCATAGTCTGGACTGCGGTCTCTGCTCCTGTCTCTGTCTCTGTCCCTGTCCCTGTCGTGACGTGGAGGGG
>JBBPLN010000806.1:0-13168 GCA_038089815.1 Sutorius eximius
GTACTGCCCCGTTGCCAGGTCCGAGCCCGGTGACAATAAAAGCATGGTACTAATCTCCCACTTGAACATCCATCTACGCCCACCATACCATGAATTTCTTGGGCAAGGTCCTTGATTACGCCGAGCGACTCCCAGAAGGGATCGACCGCGCGTACGATCAGATAGTCGGTCCGTTCGTCCCTCGTTACGCTTATCGTTGCACGTCGTGATGCTGCTCTTGCAGGTATTCTAGACACCGATCGTGAGTCGTCTTTGGCGTGCGTGAGGCTGATCTGATGCGATTCCGCGATCGCTGGGGTTGTGTGGTATGGTATTCAGGCCGTCACGATACGCCGCAGGAAAAACTCAACGATGAGATTCGGGCGCGTATTAACGCGAGTCATCGGTTTGAAAGCTTTGCGGGGCAGAGGGAGGAGAACATGGTCAAGTGGTGCGTCGGGTCGTCGGTTGTGCGTCACGGTGGGGTGCTGAACGCGGGGGTCGTGGCCAGGCACGTCGATGGGCATGATTACATGTGGGCTGTGTCGGAGATGCTCGACAGCGCACGGGACGTGATCTTTATCTTGGTGGGTGCCTGTCTGTTTCTCCCTGCCGTAGACGTGTGCTAAACCTAAACGTGCGTGGGCGCGGTGCGGCGCTGTGCACAGGATTGGTGGCTGACACCGGAACTGTACCTGCGGTGGGTGTTCCGCTCAGATAGGGAAATGGTGCTCGGGCTCATCCGAGTCGACATGGTAGTCGGCCCCCGGCGCGAAACGAGCAGTGGCGCCTTGATAGGCTGTTGCAGCGCAAGGCCGAAGAAGGCGTCAAGATTTATGTCGTCGTGTACAAAGAGGTGACGCAGACGATGTCGATGAGTTCCAAGCATACCAAGGTGGGACAAAGCGTTTTGCAGTGCCACGGGTCTGACGTGACGGGCTGATAGGCTGCGTTGGAGGCGCTCCATCCGAATATTGCGTGCATGCGTCACCCTGATCATATCGGTAGCAAGGGTACGTCATGGCAGATACGGGTTCCGTCGGTGGCTCAGCGTTATGGGTAGATACGGTCGAGTTTTGGTCTCATCATGAAAAGGTGCGAGAGTCGTCGTGGTTGCGAAAAGTACTGATGAATTGGCGCAGGTCGTCGTCGTCGATAATCATAGAGCTTGTATCGGAGGACTAGACTTGTGTTTTGGGCGCTGGGACACCCACAGTCACCCGCTGGCCGACGTCCATTTGACTGACTTTTCTCGTACGCTCTTCCCCGGACAGGACTACAACAATGCGCGTGTCCTTGATTTCCAGGATGTTCCCAACTATGTGAGCAATGCCGTATCCATCCTAGAGACGCCGAGGATGCCCTGGCACGATGTAAGTCGTTCAGTCCCGTCTTTTGATCCGGGGTAATTGAGGATGCTGTAGGTCCACATGACGATATGTGGGTCCGTGGTGCTCGACATCTGTCAGCATTTCGTAGAGCGCTGGAATGAAGTCAAGCGGCGCAAGGTACGCGTTGAATTGCACGGTTGCCACCTGATCTCAGACACCTCTTCTTAGTATCGGGATGATCCGTGCGTAGCGGCGAACGTGTCCGTATCACCTCATTTACCCCTATCACCAGCCACTTCGATTGGCTTGCACTTCCCCACAACGTTGAGGTAGCTCCCGCCGAGGCTGTTGCTCGTACGTACTCTTCCTCACACATCCCCCTGTCGAATCCCCGTTTACGTGTTGCCAGGTCATCCGTACCGCGAGCAGTGGCACCAAATGGGCCACAGGTTTCGGCAGCGCTTCCACCTCGAGTTTGGCGAAAGGGTCGAACCCCCCTATACACCACCCCCACACGGAACGTGCCGCGTCCAGGTCGTGCGCAGCGTGTCCGACTGGAGCCACGGCGTCCTCACAGAACATAGCATTCAGAATGCCTGTACGTTGTTCGCTTCCGCTGCTTCCATATCTCGTGTGAACAGACGAGACCCGTTATCGTTCGATTGTTCGCAGACATTCAATTGATTCGCGAAGCCAACCACTTCATCTATATCGGTAAGTTCCTGCCCCGTTCTTCGAGTCCCTGGCTACTTTGAGTATTGATGGGCGTAATGGATGCCTCGTGCTGGTCACGGGGTGATCATCATTGGCAGAGAATCAGTTCTTGTGGGTTGCGTCGCCGCTTGGGTTGTGGAAGGTTGCTGAGTTCGTTGATATGCAGCATATCCAATACGAGAAATGAAGGTCCCGTGAAGAATCGGATCGCAAAGGCGTTGGTGGAGCGTATCATCGAGGCTGCGCAGGCTGGGAAGAAGTTCAAGGTCAGCGCATGCAGGTGGGATATCTGTGTTAGCTAACGCGGGGCGTGCTCGTGGATAGGTCGTTGTCGTCATTCCCGAGGTTCCTGGGTTTGCGGGAGATATCAAGAATGAGACCGCGCTCAAGACGATCATGGCCGCGCAGTATCGCACCATCAACAGGGGTGGACACAGCATCTACGAGGAGATACGCAAGGCGGGCTATGAGCCGTGGGTGTTTCGCTCTTTGGTACTGTTTCACGAGTATCACGATTGCCGTTAGGATGGACTATATTCGGTTCTTCCATTTACGCTCGTATGACCGTATCAATGCTCCCATGTGTGCGTCGGCTCCCGCTTTTCTGCCGCCGGAATTACTGAGGGGGTATGACAGCGACCCTGATTCCGCAAATGGAGGCGACTTCAGGTGTGACGTTCCACGAGGCGCAGATCGCGCTTGCGCGTCAGTGGGTGGGGCGGAACTTTTTCGGCAAGGACGCCCCTCGCGAGGTCTACGTCAAGGTCCCGCAGGAGGCTAAGGACGGGGTGACAGTGGCGGAGGAGAAGGAGAAAGAGCCGTCCATCAAGAAGGACAAGGTGCCGCTTCCCCAGTCGATCGAGGCTGCGAGGGAGGTGGTTGCGCGGTTCGAGTCTGGTGCGCGGAATCTAGGGCCAGACGATGTGGTGGCGGATTCAGTGTCCCATCATGCGTTGCAGGGGAGGCGGTCGTTGTTGGATGAGACGTGGGTGGGGGAGGAGGAGGAGGAGCTAAACAGGTGCGTGAGTTTGTGTTTGGTGCGGGTGGGGGCTGAAGGCGAGTAGTTATGTCTCGGAGCTGCTTTATATCCACAGCAAGGTCATGATTGTGGACGACAGGGCCGTGATTGTGCGTGTTTCGTGTCGTGTGCGTCATTGGGGCTCACAAACGTCCAGATGGGGTCCGCCAACTTCAACGATCGCAGTCAAAGGGTGGGTGCCATACTGCGCTTTGCGCGGCACCGTGCTGATGGATTTCGTAGGGCGACGGTGACTCCGAGATTGCGTTGGTGGTGGAAGACGACGATACGATTCGGACGACGATGGACGGGCGTCCGTATATGGCCGCGCGGTTTGCCGCCACCTTGAGACGGAAGCTGTTCAGAGGTGCGCCAGCCGTGTTGATACGAGATGGCGTGTGAACGTGATCGTTGATTGCAGAGCACCTGGGTCTTATCGAAGCCCAGCACACGACGCACCAACCGGACTCGTTCATGCAGCCAGCGCCGATACTCAACGAGGACGAGACGTATTTGCCCGCGGATGCTGCGGTGGCGGACCCACTTGCGGACGAGACGCTCGATCTGCTGTACAACACGGCACGCAAGAACAGGGAGATATTCACCGAGTTGTTCCGACCCGTGCCGACGAACCTCGTCCGATCGTGGTCGGCGTATGAGGTGTGTGATCGTGGTGGTATTGATGCGGGGCATCGAGTGGCTCACAAATGAAAAGCATTATGTGCCCAAGGTGAAGATGGGACATGTTGTTCCCGGGATTCCCTTGCACCGTGTCAAGGAGCGGCTGGACCAGGTCAAGGGTTCGGTGGTCGAGTGTCCCTTGGTGAGTGGCCCTTGGTCTTGGGGTCTGACGCACTGACACAGAGGGATGTGCAGGACTTTTTAATCGATGACAAGGACTTCGTGGAGGGCATCGATTGGATTGGGCTGAACCCTACGCTGCCGGTGTACATTTAGGATCTATGAGGGGTATGTAAAGAAGCGGTATGTATGTAGTGCTGTATCTACGGTAACTATAAACGGCGTGCGGAGATTATACGGGTTTGAATTTCTGCTAGATCGCCCGTATAATTAGCTTGTCATTACGCTCGACGTTTGTTAGTCATTCCCGGCCCTTTTCCTTTTTTTCTCTTGACCACCATCATCACCACCACAGCAAGGTCTTTGCTCGTTATCGTTCTCGACGATGACCACGATGAGCGATTACATGCGTGGCCCGAACGACCCGTTCCTATCTTACCTCATTGCCTTGCTTTCTACCTATGAGCTATGTCCCATGTCTACCCCACCGCCCCGATACGATGGCCCAAGCGACTGGCAGACGGACACCATCCTTCGTTCCCTCTCTGCCGTCGCGCGCAGGATGTACACCGCAGAGGAAACCCTCACATCCATAAAGGCTTCCGAATCCTGGCAAACAAACGGGCCAGAGACAAAGAAAAGGCGCAGCGTAGGCGACACTCCCATACCCTCCTCTGCCGCTTCTCAGAAGGACCATATTCCTTCTTCCTCCCCGCAGCCTAGCACAATGATGACCAAGCACGCAACCGCTGCACGCGTTGGCTTCTTCTCAAGCAGGCCCGATACCACTCCGAGCAACGCCGATGGTCCGGTGGATGTCGAGATGTTGGCAGAGGACGCAACGGTGGGCGTCGCTAATGTTGATCGCCCTCCAACTAGACCGATCAGCTCCCGCGTTCAGAATATGTCGTTATCGCTTGATAACATCCCCAACAACTTCGACCCCTCTAAGCTGCAACGTTCGTACTCAAACTCGTCCGCCTCGGCGCCCTCAACCCCGCATGCCGAACACATGTCTTGCCCGACCTGTGGCAAGGTCATCACGGATACGACAACGATGAGTCGCATCAACAGCAGTTTCAACGGATCCCCCTCTGGATCGCCTCTCGTCGTCCCTCCTGGGCCTCTTGCGGCTGCTGCTTTCGAGAGCGGCATGAGTGCTGTAGAGGAACTACGTTTGCTCAAGGCGCAAGTCCAGGATGTCGCACGTGTTTGCAATGCTGTGGCTCGCGGCGATCTGTCGCAAAAGATCACCGTTCATGTCCAGGGTGTCGTCATGGTTCAGCTCAAGGACGTCATTAACACCATGGTATCTCATGCATAACATGATGGATTCGTCTGTACTCACGCCGGAATCCAGGTGGACAAATTAGGTCAGTTTGCCAAGGAAGTCACTCGTGTCAGTCAGGAGGTCGGTACGGAAGGGTAGGCACCAACCGACATGCCTTTTTCGTCCCATCTTTGAAAAATCCCCTTTTTAGTAAATTGGGTGGTCAGGCTCTCGTTTTGGATGTCGAAGGCACATGGCGCGAGTTGACGGGCGTCGTCAACAAGTTAGCTGCCAACTTGACGAATCAGGTTCGGAGTATCGCCAAGGTCACGAAGGCCGTCGCGTTGGGCGACTTGTCAAAGCAAATCGACGTCGACGCCCGCGGTGAAATCCTCGACTTGAAGAACACGGTCAATGGCATGGTTATTCGTCTGCGCGCGTTAGCCGCCGAGGTCACACGTGTCACGCTCGAAGTCGGATCTCAAGGAAAGTTGGGAGGACAGGCTTACGTTCCTGACGTCGAGGGTGTCTGGTTCGAATTGGTTCGGAATGTAAGTCGTCGAGGCGCGACGAGACCGTACGATGCTGAGCTCGTCGCAGGTGAATCGGATGTGTTCGAGTTTGACAGATCAAGTGCGGTCTATCGCCAAGGTCACGACTGCCGTCGCCAAGGGTGACTTGACCCAGAAGATCGAAATCCAAGTCGAAGGCGAAATGTCGACGTTGAAGAGCACGGTCAATTCCATGGTGGACCAGTTGAGCGCATTCGCGTCTGAAGTCACTCGTGTCGCATTGGAGGTCGGAACTCAGGGTATCTTGGGTGGGCAGGCTCGCGTCGAGGGCGTGCAGGGCACTTGGGCAGACTTGACACGTAATGTCAATGTGAGCGTTTTTCGAGTTGTGATTGCTCGCTTGTGACGCACCCTCGCAGAAAATGGCTAGCAATTTGACAGATCAAGTGCGGTCCATCTCGGAGGTCACAAAGGCTGTGGCATTGGGTGATTTGAACAAGGTCGTCAATGTCGATGTCCAGGGAGAGATGCTTGACTTGAAAATGACTGTCAACTCTATGGTAGCCCAATTATCGACGCTTGCGAACGAGGTTACTCGTGTGTCCTTGGAAGTCGGAACGGAGGGTATTTTGGGAGGTCAGGCGTATGTTCCGGACGTTCAGGGCATGTGGAAGGTACGTCGTCGTTGACTACCAGACCCCGGCTGACCGCGACGGATAGGTCCTGACGGACAATGTTAACTTGATGGCCATGAACTTGACCAACCAAGTGCGTTCCATCGCCGAGGTCACCAAGGCCGTCGCAGCTGGCGACTTGACGAGGAAGATCGAAGTCGACGTGCGCGGCGAGATCAAGGAGTTGAAGGAAACTGTGAACGGCATGACGGAGAGTTTAAGCCTGTTCGCGGACGAGGTCACTCGTGTCGCCAGAGAAGTCGGAACGGAGGGACGATTGGGTGGACAGGCCCGCGTGACCAATGTTGGTGGTACATGGAAGGTGAGTCCAGTTCGTGGTGAATGGAAGGGCCATCGCTGAAGTAGCTGGGTGTAGGATCTCACGGATAACGTCAACGTCATGGCTGCCAATGTGAGTGGTACATTGCTCCCAGTTCGATTTGCGCTCACGGAGGCCTTAGTTGACCCTGCAAGTGCGAACCATCGCCGTCGCCACTGTATGTTTGCCCGTGCGCTTCGTATTTCAAAGATCAAACTAATGCCCCGTCAGACCGCTGTCGCTCGTGGAGATTTGACGCAGCAAATCACCGGTGTCTCGGTCTCCGGAGAGATGTTGAGCTTGGTAAACACCATCAACGATATGATTGCCCAATTGGCTATCTTCGCAAAGGAAGTCAAGAAAGTCGCCTTTGAAGTCGGTACGGAAGGAAAATTGGGTGTCCAGGCCGAAGTGGGTAATGTCCAGGGTATCTGGCAAGAAATTACGTGCGTTGACGTCGCTCCCATGATCTATTACGTCTCGCTCATCCACCGTGGGGTGTAGGATGTCCGTCAACACCATGGCTGGCAACTTGACTACGCAAGTGCGTGGATTCGCCCAGATTTCAGCGGCGGCCATGGACGGCGACTTCACGCGTTTCATCACGGTCGAAGCAAGCGGAGAGATGGATTCATTGAAGACGCAAATCAACCAGATGGTCTTCAACTTGCGTGATTCCATCCAGAAGAACACCGCTGCGAGAGAGGCCGCCGAGTTGGCAAATAGGTCCAAGTCCGAGTTCCTGGCAAACATGTCTCACGAAATCAGGTATGAACCCTTGTTGTGGATGTCGATGCCTGCGGGTTATTGATATGGACAAAGGACGCCAATGAACGGTATCATTGGTATGACGGAGCTGACTCTCGACTCGGACCTAAACAGATCACAAAGGGAGAGTTTGTTATTGGTCCACTCGCTGGCTCGTTCGTTGTTGCTCATCATCGATGATATATTGGACATCTCCAAGAGTGGGTCATTCTCATTTGACGGCCGTCTGCCAATTTACGTGTATCCACAGTCGAGGCTGGTCGCATGACGATGGAAGCTGTGTCTTATTCCCTGCGCCAGACGGTCTTTGGTATTCTCAAGACTCTGGTGGTTCGCGCGTCACAGAACAATCTGGACCTCACCTATGATGTAGACCCGGACATTCCAGATCAGCTGATCGGTGATTCCCTACGGCTGCGTCAGGTCATCACGAACCTCGTCGGCAATGCGATAAAGTTCACACCCTCGAAAGTAACGCGCAAAGGGCATGTCGCACTGAGCACGCGACTTCTGGCGCTAGACGACCAAAGTGTTACCCTGGAGTTCTGTGTCACCGATACGGGTATCGGCATTGCCAAAGACAAGCTGAATCTTATCTTCGATACCTTTTGCCAGGCAGATGGATCTACGACACGTGTGCGTACCGGTGTTCTTTATTCTCATCCCATGCAATTAATTTAATCACCGTTGTTCGGCCCACAGGAATATGGTGGAACGGGTCTGGGTCTATCAATTTCGAAACGTCTTGTCAACCTCATGCAAGGCAACATGTGGGTCGAGAGTGAAGTTGCGAAAGGGAGCAAGTTCTTCTTCACGATCACATCTCAAATTAGCCAGAGCCCGATGGAGCACACGTTGCAAAAAATGCAACCGTTCCAGAGGCGGGCGATCATGTTTGTCGATACGTTGGGCGACACTACCGGTGTTATTCAGCGCATTCAAGAGCTTTGTCTCAAGGCATATATTACCCATGACATTTCCGAAATCGCCGACAAAGAGCGCTGTCCCCACTTCGATACTATTGTAGCCGATTCTCTTCCAATGGTACGCTGTGTGAATCTCTGTTCCATATTCACGCCATATTGACCTCGTGTTGCGCAGACTGAGAGTATAAGAGAGTACGAGCACCTGCGGTACATCCCAATCGTGTTGTTGGCACCTTCGATGCCCAGGCTCAACCGTGAGTGTAGCCATCACCTGAATAATCTGCCACCGTCTCAACCAGCGCGGTTTTTCAGTCAAGTGGTGCTTAGACAACAGTATCAGCTCTCAAGTGACTACCCCCGTAACAGCGCAAGATCTCGCATCCGCCTTAATTTCAGCCCTGGAGTCGAACACCGTATCTCCGGTTGCCGCCCCAAATGATGTTGTCTTTGACATCCTCCTCGCCGAGGATAACATGGTCAACCAGAAATTAGCCGTGAAGATTCTGGAGAAATATGGCCATTCGGTTGAGATTGCCGAGAACGGCAGCTTGGCTGTCGATGCATTCAAGCGGAGAGTTTTGCAGGGCAAACCGTTTGATATCATTCTCGTAAGTCTGCCCTTGTTTGTTGATCGGCGTGGGTGTTTGATACTTGCATCAGATGGACGTGTCGATGCCATTCATGGGAGGAATGGAAGCCACAGAGCTCATTCGGGCCTATGAAATGCACAAGGGTCTCTTGCGGACGCCGATCGTTGCGCTCACTGCGCACGCTAGTGCGTCTGTTTTACGTGTCGGTTAATTTGAAACTAAGGGCCCGCTTTCAGTGATTGGTGACCGTGAACGGTGCTTGCAAGCAGGCATGGACGATCACATCACGAGTACGTGCCTTGTCTGTCTTGCGCTGAGACGTCGTTGACCATCCGCACGCAGAGCCACTACGACGTGGTGACCTCTTGAACTCGATCAACAAACTCGCTGGCGAGCGCGCTCATCTCGCTAAACAACATCATCTGTTGCAAAGACCGCCCGCACTCATGGCCCCATAAGAGGTCCGCTTCCGACAACGCCCGATTGCACCGTTTTTCCCATGATAACTGTACGAGTTTTTTTTTACTGTGATCTTACTCCGTGATATCCTACCTGCCACTGTCTTGTATGTTTGTCCTTACTATAGCACCAAGATATGTCTCCTTATGTTTCTCATACTCACTTACCTCTGTCTTATTTGTTGTTCGACGGACGATGTGGTCGCTCGTTGATGTGTAGACTATCTCGCGCGTTGAATGGTACATATCTGCGCAATTTTTGTTGTGCTCTCTTTTTACCTGGGCGCTTCGTGCCTCTCGGCATGTAGGATTGTTTACGTCCACGTCAGATGTGTGGCGCGCACCAGGAACGTACGGGAAAGTACCTTGAGAACAAGGGTGCACTCCAATTGTGGTTGTGATGCTAATGAATCAAGCAACATGGCAACACATTGAAAGTGCTTCGTCGAATTAGCACAAAAGCATCAATCTGCCAGACTGGCCAAGCAGAACGCCAGGACCGTGATGCGACTGACGAGAGCCTATCTGTCAAATCATAATTAGAACTGAAATGTACTGATTCATAGGTCCAACCAATGAGGCTCATGTTACTGTTCACGCGCCCACGGACCTCAGACTGACTAGATATCTTTTTTTTTCCTGTCGTCTGCCGCGATGGGGCTGAATAAAATTTACATGCGAATCTCATGGCTATTATAAAGACATACTGAAGAAGGCGAGCAGTCAATGCATTCCATCGTCCATTTTAATCAGCTTCCCACGCCATAGGTGCGGTTTCGACAAGATAGATAATCGGATGTATAGTTGTCCGAGGGGAGTGGAGGTGAGGATCCGAATTCTCGTACCCAGAGATCGGATGGACTGTGCGTCAGATTTCTTACAGGCACATGAAGGCGCCCCCGAGAGCAACGACGATGCATGCAGCCATGCTACCGCCGATTTTGAGACCCACAGCGCTGTTGACTTGACCGAACGGGTTGGAGCTGCTGCCGGAAGTGCTAGTCGCCGTAGCCACAGGGACATAGCTTGTTATTTCGCTCCCGGCAGCGCCTGTCGTTCCACCTGTTGTTCCACCCGTTCCGCCAGTCGTTCCACCTGTTGTTCCGCCCGTCGTTCCACCAGAACCAGTGCCGCCGAGCTAGATAGGTGGGCAACGATCGTGAGCGACTACGGAATGCTCAGAAAGATGGCACTCACAGACAAGTTGCCTCCGCATGCATTGTTCCAGTCGCTGAGGGTTGTTTGGGCAGTATTCACGACATTGGGATCGTCGTTGGCGAGACAGGTCATGCATTGCTGCAGCTCGCTGCCGATTGTGTTGGTGCACATGCACGTAAGACTGTTCCCACAGTTCTGGAATAGAAGTAGTTGATGTTAAGGGTGAGAAGGCCTCGGTGAGACAAACAACGGCTTACGATAATCGTGTTGATGACTTGGCAAGGGGACTGACACGCAGGAGGAAGAGTGCTGGGGTCGATGGCTTGACGAGCGACAAGTCCACTCGAGGTGGATTCCGAAAGGGCGACTGAGACAACTAAACGTCAGGACTGAATCCATGGGCTGAACGCATTACACACGTTGAGAAAGGACAGTTATCGCAGAGAGGAGAGTTATGAAGACCATTGTGGCGGCAACTCAAGGGTAAGAAACTTTCCAAGGGAAAAGATGATGTACGTCTTCCTTTAATACGGGCCAAAGGGCCACTTTGCCACGGAATCGGCTTGAACTCACCTCATGGTGTGCCTTGGTTTTGAAACGGTTCCTGAATGCAAGGGAGCGCGCCGAATGACTACACTTTGCGACGTGCGGCCCACGACGCGTACATAAAAATACAACAGACACAACTTGGATCTGATTCGTTTGTATCCAAATCGGTGATCTGAACATTCTGAAGATGGGCACATACTTGGGCAGTTGTCAGATAGGATGGATCAACGGAGTGTCCCTGGTTCCGGCTCCCATTGTGTGAGACGTTACCGCTTGACAGCACTCTCGTAGACCATTGGAGAGCTCTGATTGGATGAAGTTGGCCTGAAAAAGGCGAAAAAGGGTCTTCCGGCAACGACTCGGAAAATGACGAGAGTCGGTTCTGAGTGGTTCTGGGCATCACACGACCCTGGTAGGGCTGCTCTTGATCACCAGGACCAAAGCGGATGCAGTTACGACTTCGGGTTCAAGCTGATTGGCAGGGAAAAAATGGGTCGAAACTTACCCGCTTAAACAATTCTCTCGATTCCTGTTCAAGCCAGAGACTCGGGCTAGCGCTCGCTTGGCAGGTACTGTGACCAGTGCAAGCTTCGTCAAAACTTATATACTTACGTATTGGTGCGTTGGGAAGTAAGTGGTTCCCTCAGTGGTGCTACATGGTGCCGCGTCAACGAAATGTTCTTCTGGTCCGGATCTCTTTCCACAGCAATAATTTACCGTGATTCATTTCGTCCAGTGCACCTTGCTGAAAAAACGGGTTCACGGATGATTTGCATCAAAGGTTTCCCACCAAATGGAAACCTGGGGTGTAGCGATCCGGATAGGGCCGAGGCTGAGCTTGATGAATTTCAACAGTTGCCAATGGGCTTCGAGTCGATCAATGACCGCAGGCAATTTTAATGATTTCAGAGTCGGATGACTTCATAAGGGAATAAGCTAGTCCCAAGCTCGCAATTGAGGGATGTTTCTCGAGTCGATCATGCAAAGCCATTCAAGAACCCGGCGCCGTGTGATTCATGGATGATATTAGTAAACTCATACGCCTGTAGACACGAAGGCGGACACCTGCATCGAAGTTGGAGCGAAGCTTTCTGAATTATGGATGTAAAAATGGAACAAGAAGCGGGTGAGCCAGCGCGTTGTCGCCGTACTCCACTCATTCATTTGCCGTTGCTCGTTGTCAGGATATGGGCGCATGATTGACGGAATGACGGCGACGAACTGAATTCTCGAACCCAGTGACCCGATCAATCGTCGCGTCAATTTTAGAGGGACATGAAGCGTGGCGGCGATGGACACGGTCGTGCTGCCGTCGCTTTTGGAGTTGACATGTTAGAAAAGCCGAGTGGGCTGGAGGTACCACCACTAACAGCCTGAGAGGTACTGGTCATGTTACTCCAATGGAACCGGCCTAGCCGCCAGAGCTGAAACTGTCGCCGATCTAGATACAGTGAGCGCAAACCGTAAGCGGCTTGGAATGACGCAGAATATCAAAAGGAATCCAACCGCCGATCTGGATTCGGGCTCACGACGAGTCATACATTGTCGCAACTCAGGTAGACGTCATATCAGAGCTCTGGGACAGAGGGAACAGGGTGTCAGGGTTGTGGGGAGAGATCGATGAGGCAAAGAGTGTTAACCATTTGACATGAGCATACTGGCACATGTGGCAGGGTCGACGCCTTTGGCGAGGATCTAAATCATCGTGGATGAAATACTTCACAGGATAACCATCCATAGTCTGCAGGAACATTCTCAGTCTGATGGCCCTCCCATGCCTTGAAGCTTTAAAATGACGGCTCATAATCAATCACCGCGTAACAAAAGCACAGCTTCAAGTCAAAAAAATCCCGACATGGTCTGCTGACCTGAGTGCCCCTCCCGGGGTTGGGCGGAACTCAATCACCACGAGCACAGGAATTATTATTTTTAGGCGCGCTCACAGGAAATTTGGGTCTCAGGCATCCACTGACGGTCCAGCATGTTTTGGAAGACTGGATACCCAACGACCCTCGTTTCGGATGCTCTCGACGAATACGACTACATCATCGTCGGGGGCGGAACCGCTGGCGGTGTCATTGCTAACCGCCTTTCCGAGGAC
>JBBPLN010000807.1:2863-13155 GCA_038089815.1 Sutorius eximius
TAAAAGGAAAGATACGGAATGAAGGGTCTGCATAATCAAGCACAAGGTAAGTAGGTACAAAAATGAATACCATATGCCCTGAAGAATGTAATGCGCATGGATAGGTACAGGGAATTGTGGTGTCAGGGCTGATGTGCGGCAGTGTGCACGCTTGCCTAATCCAACACAATACTGGTCAAGAGTTCACTGCAGTCAGCTCATCCTCTCATTCCAGATCATCCACAGTGGTTGAGAAGGGCACATCTGTGGCTTGCTACATGGATGCTGATGTGAATGGCTCAGAGAATGATAGTGTCAATCAAGGGCCAGACCATGCATGCAAGCCCACCACTCCAGTGCTTGATGTGGACAAATCTAACCAGCATCCAAACAATACCAGCAATATCCCCAGAACCTTAACAGCAAATACCATCATACCTGCACCACTTGCATCAAAGGGAAAGTTGAGGGCAATTGAGAATAAAGATGACAGCCTGTTGACCGATGTCAACAAAGATGTGGCAAGTACCAGGAAGAAATGGAAGAAGGGCAAAAATGTGTCTACTGGGATAGTCAGGAAGTCCACTTGGGCACACAAGTGACTCACAGGTTGTGCAGATAAGAGATCTGTCTTTTCTCTATAGTATCACTCATCCTTTGTCTACAGAATGATCATAGTTCAAGTTTTCAGCCTCAGTCTCAAGCCTTCACTTAATCACAATTATGTTTTGCAAGACCTTTTCACTCCAATGAGGGTTCTGGACCTCTACAATTCATCCTGATCCTCTCAATTCCCCTCAGAGCCACTTCATCAGCATTGTTATTGTCAGTTGCTTGATATATTACCAATCATACAATATCATCATATAGATTCAGTACCATGAAGTGTATTGCACTATGAGAAATAGATTGCTTGTCATATGATATATTGGAACTGTGTGATTGGAATGACTCTCATGGCTGTCAAGTAATATTGGGCCTTGGCATGATGACATTCATGATGGAAACCATCAATTCTATGGCAATCAAGTGCTATTTGAGTTTTTTCATATTAGAATATATTCATGTCTGGCAGCCACTCTGGTTTCAACAAGTGTTATATTTGTATCTATTCATATCTAGAAAACTAACAAATTTTGTGATAGTTCTATGTAGCACCATGGAACTTAGGTTTGGCTGAGCCACTACATGCATCAGCAAATCACCCTTTTTGGCACAGTTTCACAGGCTACACAGCACCCTACAGTGCACAAAGACAATTAAAATTTGTGATAGCACTTTAACAACTTGATAGAAACAAATGGTTTTAGTTGCTAGAGGCTCCATATATATTGTAGATATGCCCTAGAATAAATGAAGTACACTTTTGACACTTTTAATCCACTGTGCAGTATTGTACAAGCACTGTACAATGGGGGACCTAACTGTGGCACTATGGTACTGCACAGCACTGCCCAATTAGTAAGTGTTTTGCTGATGCATTAGTGGGGGTTAAGTTGGGCTTTGGTGTGATGCCATGGTGCATTTGTAGTACTCACAGGCAAGGCACATTGATGACCCCCTGAGGCTCACTGTATGGCCCATCACACCAATTCCACACATGACACATCTCTCTCTGTCAAGGTACTACTTACTGATAGCTGGTATACTAATAGAAGTAGGGCCCAACACCTCCACCACACTACTAGCATGAAATGTGAGACCTATATCATCACATTGTCAGGATTCTGGGTTTAGTCTTCTGATCTTCTAATCTACATCCAGATATTCCAGGCCAGTCTATGTGATATGCATAGTGACATATGTCAAAGGTCATTACCTGCTATAATCACATATGATCATCAGGCTAGACCCAGCCTGAAGGTCATTTCAATATCACTTTAACTCATCATATGACATCATAGATAAGCTACAATATTCTTATTGGTAGCTTACTGATATCTTGGCATGTTCATCATATCTAGTATCAGATCCTCTGGATCTGATCTATCTAGATCTGGGCCTAGGGTTATCACCTAGGACTTAGGGTTATTACCCAGATCTTGATATAGGGCTTAGGGTATCACCCATTACCATACTTAATATTTGATATGATAGATAAGGGTTAAGGGCACCTTTCCTTATTCACCTAGATCAGGGTAAAGGGATTTACCTAATCTAGAGACCTCAGGCCTTATGTCCAACTTCCAATCTAGATTCATCTAGATTGAGAGTTGAGAGTTTCTCCTTTCATCTTTCCCCTCTAACCTGGATTGAGGGCCAACTCTGTTTCATCCTTGAAGACAAACAGTAGTATACAATCACTGTACACTACTTAAGGAGCCACTGCTCCAGCCACAATCCCTAGTTCAGTCTCATGGACCTTTACAGGCCACATTCACTTGTGTGCCTCCACTCCTGTTCTTATACTTGCTCCTGCTACACCTTGCTCATCTCTTACCCTCCTGGTGCCTTCTCCACCAGAGTGTTACTCCACTCCAATACTCTTTGAACCAACCTTGGAACTAACATTTCTCTGTGACAAAGCCTATTGCCATACTGTTTGAAACATGTGCCCTGCTTCACACAGATCCCAGATCCCATTTATTTCAACACACATGTATGAACATCCAGTAGTCCTTCAATACCTTAATCTACATTGATACTACCAACCCACATGAGCTACTATCTGCATGGTACATTACTGATCAGGTAGGACAGTAATGAGGCTCAGCAAGTGGTGGATGTCAGCAATGGTCACACTAGACATCTAATGTTACGATCAGCGTACGCCCCTGTCTTTTCCTCAATCACATGCCTCTCCTCGTGACCCCTCGTGACTCCTCTGATCACGTGCCTCTCCTCGTGACTCCTCGTGACTCCTCTGATCACATGCCTCTCCTCGTGACTCCTCGTGACTCCTTTAATCACGAGACCACCTTGACCCTTGCCTCGATGACCCTACGTACCTTCACCGATATTCACCATCGACTTGTCCTCTGGACCCCTCTCTTGTTTCATTACAAGACTGCGTGATAGTCGCCCTCCATCACCCCTTCATGCCACAATGGCACCTCGGTACCTTCCGCCACCTCGTCACCTTGGCACCTCGTCACTTCGTCACCTCGTCACCTCGGTACCTTGTCACCTTGGTACCTTGTCACCTCGGTACCTTGTCACCTCGGTACCTTGTCACCTAGGCTTCCTCGTCACCTCGCTTCCATCTCACAGAAGCACCATGCCTTCCTCGTCACCACTGCTTCCTCATCACCCGTCTTCCTTGTCACAGTGGTTCTCTGCCTCCATGCCCTCTACCCTGGGCTTCCTCGTGCCCTCACCCTGGGCTCCCACCTGATGTCATCAGGTACACTACTGGCCACGCGTCCTCACTCGCGCCCTATGCCCTATGGATCCCTGCTTGATGCATCATCCGTTATCTTCGTATCTCTTATCTCTTTGTCCTCGTGGCTCATGTCTTATCAGACGAACCCTTCACGTGTCTCTTCCTTCACGCTTATCGCACTTCACATACACGTGTTCCTAACCCTTGACAACCCTCGCATAGTTCCCCATTTGTACCACTTAGTCAGCGCCCTTCACTTATCGTATATATACCTTCGCTTCTCTAGTAGATCGCCTAACCTCGATCTCCCTAAATCATATGGCATTCCTTGTACCTTCGTACCTCGCTGCAATGCATCTCCTCATCCTGGTCAACCTTCAGTTATGAGGACGTTATGATTGTCGCTTCACCATCTGGTATCGAGCCCGGATACTCGCCTCTCACCATCTGGTATCAAGTCCGGATCTCTACTGTCTGGTATCAAGTCCAGACCTTTGCCTTCGGCTGTCATTAGGGCTTGCCAAGCGCCACTTAGGCCTTGGTCGTAACATCTAACCTGTAAATGCAATACATTTATATGCTGTCAGAAGGAGCAAGCATATGTGCAGCCACTTGTTGACCTAACCACCACAATTCCATGGATCTGAAAACATGCTCTGCATTTTCGCCTATGGTACTATTGTTTTGACCCTTCATTCTATATGAGACCTTTTATATTGGAGTACTTATACCTACTGAAAGCACCCAAACCCCTAAGGCTCATGTGGCCATGGGATGTGCACTCAAGCGCCAAGTAGGGCTGTGCATCTACCTAACTGATCTCTAAACTTCTTAGGAGCTAACTGCCCAAAGAGAGAAAAGGAGAAAGTGGTGAGTCATGTCGCTGATTCAGTGGAGTATTGGGGAACTCTCCAAAGTGAACTAGACTGGAGGACATCAAGCTAGATCACCTGATCTTATATATGGACCAGCTAGCTATGTACACCTATGTACACTAGATCTAAGATAAATACTAATCTAATCATATATAGTAACAGTCCATATGGTTACAGCGAGGTTGCAGAGCCATGGAATGGAAGGGAAGTAGTCCTTGAAGTTACCATGAAGTGGCAGTGCCTTGATGAAGCATGTAAGTAATAAATAGGAATGGAAGAGATAATCATGTGCACAGCACATGTGTGCATACATATGTGATAGGGGCACTGCCCTGGAATGGAAGCATGACATGTGTACAACACATGTAGATCATGTAGTAATCCAGATTGCTGAGATCAGATGCTAGATCTAATCATACATAGGGGTATGTGCATTGGTGCAATCATGTGAGCACTTGCACTCAGGATGTCACATGATATGACAACTAGTATGCCTCAAGCATCTAAGTGGCATCAGTGATCAGTAGTGACTGATCATCTAGAACTCAATCCTAGTAAGTGTAGCATCAAGCTACTAGACATGAGTGCTTGATGGGTGCTTAAGTGAAAATCATAGGGGTTAAAATGTTACCCTGTAACACCTACAAGTATATAGTGTTCCATTCAATGACCACTAACCTCAGTCCATTGTACTACACATGACTGAGGTGAGCCTTCTTCTTGATTACACCCAACTAATACTTATTGTGTATATAGATTTTTGTCTAGGTATTTACTAATACAGTCCATTGTACTGCACATGACTGAGACTTCTGTCTAGCCACATCCTCCCTTTCCTGCCCATTTGTCCTTTCACATATGCTATGTGAGATCAATCCATGTAGGGCCTAAAAGCCCCTTATCAAGTGGTCTTATTGAGCCATCTGAAAGATTCATCAGCAAAACACGTACTAATTGGACAGTGCTGTGCAGTACCATACAGCCACACAGTGCCACAGTTATGTAGGTCCCCCATTGTACAGTGCTTGTACAATACTGCATAGTGGATTAAGAGTGTCAAAAGTGTACTTCATTTATTCTAGGGCATATCTACAATGTATATGGAGCCTCTAGCAAATAAAACCATTTGTTTCTATCAAGTAGTTAAAGTGCTATCACAAATTTAATTATTTTTGTGCACTGTAGGGTGCGGTGTAGCCTGTGAAACTGTGCCAAAAAAGGGTGATTTGCTGATGTTGACTAAACACTGTCTCAACTTTACCCAAGGCCAAGCATAACAGTTGTGGATTGTCATGGGTTGGGTATGGATCCATGCAGGGCTCTGGTTGCAGGGAAGTCCAAAGGACAAGTCAAAGAGTCATGGAGTCAGGTCACAGGGGAGAGAGGCATGTGATCAAGAAAAAAAGTCAGGGGTGTACAAGTGATTGTAACACTGATCCATATATTATCTTATCTCACACTCTACCTGTAACTGCTTTGCAGTTGCTCATGATCCCTGAGCATATGCTACTCCCAAGTTGATTGGTTCACCCACAGTCACTGAGCAGCTGCATGATTACAACCTTAGGGTAGTTTTAAAATACATGTGTATGCAACATGTATACAATGGAGGGGCCTAGATCTGTTACAGGGTTAGGGTTTAGATAGGCCATGTGGGATAGAGTGGAACACCTATGAACATGTGCTACAATGTCATAACATGCTGACTGGACTGGGTGACATTCTAATATGATGAAAACACTCATGTGACACAGAACAGAACTCTACATTATGATGCACACTTGCTATGTCTCTCCTGGTTTTATGTGCCTTATCTGTATACCAGCTGGTACTGTACCTTGCTATCCATGATACTAATCTGGAACTATGATATTATCTCTCTTATACCATGGCCTATGCACTCTGGGCAACAGATGGAGTTAATCTGAATCAAGACCAAAAAGTAACACTTGATTGTAGAAGAAAAAGTATATATGTGCATTGCATTCCAAAGCAATGCCTCCTATTAGAAGTACCAGAGCCACATCAGTTGGTGCATAAAGAATGATGCAAAATGAGCTCCATAACATGTTTGACCTTTTCCTCCCTTTGACTAACAGTAGAATATTTCCTCCAAAGTTCCTGCACATTTCTGGACACTTTAGCAGACATTCCAGATTTCTTGTACTTTTGTTCTGCCAGGAAAAGGGGATCTTCTGATTTAGTTTGAGCAAGGGTGAAGGAATACTGAAGTAGCAGCAGGAGATCTAACAGCAAAAATATGAAGATGATCTATCTTTGGCTAGCGCTCGGGATGTGCTGTGGTGAGGGGGCTCATAGGTACATGTATTAGCCATCTGCTTAAATACAGGTGCTCTGTAGTCCCTACGGCAAGGTGTGAATGAATGGGTGGGTGGCAGCACATAGCGCTGTCCGGCTCCATGGGCTGCCTGGGTCGCTGGCGAGCTGCGAGGGTGGGTGGGATCCGACTGTTGCAACTGGGGCCTAGGCTCCTGTGGAACCCAAATGGGACTGAGGGTTTGGTCGTCTGGGTGTGGTGGGCGGGTGAAAGCTGCTGCACAAGCTGCAATGGTGCAGGATGGTGAGCACGGATGGAAGTGGCAGAGAGAAGGATGCTGCACTGCCACTTCCTGAGCTCAGCCAAAGACCGTGCTCTGCCACATCGTGCGTGCCTTACTTTGTATCAGAGCCGTCAACTTTGATATCAATAGACACACCAATGCCATTTTTAAGGACCTCTTTCCATGTCTGGCCACCTGATTGATCAGGCTGATTATAATATATAAAATGTCAGAATAATATATGTGTTTTCATGACTGTACATGCCACAGATATGGTCTCTGTTGCCTCAGAAGCATTCTAAAACATATTTGATTACTTTACACATACAATGAGATTAATATACTTACTGGATGAGATACAGACAGGGTGATAATCTAAAGATTATGAGTTTTGAACAGATAAATTTGGAGATAATACCCACTGTCTGTAAGATTGTTAAATGTGGATATCATAACCATGATGCAAATACTTTACCTGCTAAATATTGAAAAACAAAGGATATATGTAAATGATATCAAATGCCTGCACAAAGCAATAATCTTACATCCTGTGAAGTTACTCATTTGTAATTACACAGTTGAGAGGGTAAAAATTAAAACTCACAAGCTGAGGGCATTAAAAAATAAAAGCATGCAAGGTTAAGTGATAATATATTGAATTGCTCACATTCTATATTAAAATAATATAAAAGAAATCACATCAATCTAACTCCATATGACATCACTCACATCCTGCATAAATAATGAATGAGTAAAATCTTAGCCATTGGTAGTAATTGATGCACTTACATTCTGTGGATGAAAAAATGGAAAAGATTTGTTTAGCAATCAATATGTTCTATATGCATGGGAAGACACTGACCAGCTGACAGAAATAAATCATGACAAATGTACAAGTATTAGTAATGGTGTGATTTTTTATTAATAAGAACTTACATCCTAATGGAAGCACAGGAGGAGATATACCAATCAGCAGCATTTGATTTCAAATCCATATCACACCACTTACAGGCTGAATGGCAAAACAGCAGGATGCATGCTAATCAGCAGGGTTCTAATTTCAAATGCACATCACACCACTCACAAGCTATGAATGAGAGAGCAGGAGAAGGGATGCTGATCAGCAGATTTCAGATTTCAGAATCACATAACACCACTTACTGTCTATGAATGGGAGAGCAGCAGGAGGTATGCTAATCAGCAGGATTCTGATTTTAACTCCACATCACACCACTTACAAACTATGAATGGAAATGGAAGAGCAGGAAGAGAGATGCTGATCAGCAGGATTCTGATTTGAAATCTACATCACACCACTCACTCCCAATGAATGGAAGGGTAGCAGGAGGCATGCTCATCAACAAGATTCTGATTTGAAATATACATCACACAACTTACATGCTATAAATGAAAGAGCAGTAGGAGGAATGTGGATCACCAGGAGTCTGATTTTAGATCCACATGACCCCACTTACAAACTATAAATGGAAGATTAGCAGAATGCATCCTGATCAGCAGGGTTCTGATTTGAAATGCATATTACACCACTTACTTCCTATGAATAAAAGAGCAGCAAGAGGGATGCTGATCAATGGGATTCTAATTTTAAATGTACATTACACCACTTACTCCCTATGAATGTGAGAGCAGTAGGATACATGCTGATTAGCAGGATTCAGATATCAAATCCACATCACACCACCCACATCCTATGGATAAGAGAGTAGCAGGAGACATATTAATTAGCAGGACTCTGATTTGAAATATGCATCACACCACTTACATTCTATGAATAGAAGAGCAGCAGAAGGCATACTGATCAGCAGGATTCTGCCTTAATATCCACATCACACCACTTACAAACTATAAATGGAAGAGAAGCAGGAAATATGCTGATTAGCAGGATTCTAATTTGAAATGCATATAACACCACTTACTTCCTATGAATGGGAGAGCAGTAGAAGGCATGCTGATTAACAGGGTTCTGATTTGAAATGCATATCACACCACTTACTTCCTATGAATGGGTCAGCAGTGAAACAACCAAAGGAGCTATAAGCAGCTATAGGTTGCCACAAGCCTAATGACTCAGAAGTATAGCAGAGGAGCTCTAGTGGGAAGACTCCAAGTGAACTAAACTGGAGTTCACTGGAGCGGGTCTTAGCCCTTAAGTACTACTCAAGGGTATATACATGTTGTGGTCGGATCTACTGATACGCTACTCTATATAGACTAAGTAATACACAGCCCACTGTCGGCTGTGCATCAGAATGGAAGCGGGACAGCCTTTGAGGCTGGAGGGAGTGGAGATTAAAAGAGAAGCATAGGGCATGGGGCATAATGGAAGGGAAGCGCTACAGCCTCAAGGCTGTGAGCGGAAATGAAAGAGAAGCACATGGCCCCAGCCTTAGGGTTCTACCCTTGGCCCTAGCCTGTGCATGTGGCATGTGATGACGTTCTGGACATCGGAGTATGAACTCTATAATTATGTCAACCAGGACAAACAAAGGAGATTGGATTGTAGATCCAAGATAAGATAAGATAACGAGCTGAACCAAGGCACAACGACTTGCAACAACTGGCGAGTGAGTGGTGTTGAAGGCCAATGAGTCAGTTGGGACTCTATCCCAGGGGAGCAGTTTACCAATGTGCTGAGGTCATGTGATGGTGAGAAAGGGTGAAAAATGTACCCCTATAACAAGCAGCAGGAGGCATGCTAATTAGCAGGGTTCTGATTTGAAATGTATATCACCCTGCTTACTTCCTATGAATGGAAGAGCAGCAGGTGGCATGCTGATCAGCAGATTTCAGATTTCAGATGCACATGACAACACTTACAAACTGTAAATGAAAGAGCAGCAGAAGGCAGCTGATCAACTGGATTCAGATTTCAAATCCATATTACACCACTTACTCCCTATAAATGTATGAACAGTAGGAGGCATGCTGATCAGCAGAATTGCTATTTCAAATCCCCATCACACCACTTACATCCTATAAATGAAAGAGCAACAGTAGACATACTGATCAGCAGGATCCAGATTTCAAACCCACATCACATCACTTACATTCTATGAATAGAATAGCAGCAGGAGCCATGCTGATCAGCAGGATTCTCATTTTAGATCCACATTACATGACTTACAAACTATGAATGGAAGAGTAACAGGAGCCATGCCGATCGGCTGAATTTTGATTTGAAATACACATCACACCACTTACTTCCTATGAATAGGAGAGCAACAAGATGCATGCTGGTCAGCAGGATTGTGAATTTAGATTCATACCACACCACTTACAACCTATAAATAGAAAGGCAACAGAAGGCATGTTAATCAGCAGGACCCCCATTTCAAATCCACTTACTTTCTATGAATGGAAGAACAGCAGGAGGCATGTTGGTCAGCAGGATGGCAAATTTAGATCCACATCACATCACTTACAATCTATGGATGGAAACAATAGAAGGCATGTTAATCAACAGAATTCTCATTTCAAACCCACACCACACCACTTACTTCCTATGAATTGAAGAGCCGTAGCAGGCATTCTAAT
>JBBPLN010000808.1:0-13153 GCA_038089815.1 Sutorius eximius
CGCGTCGTCGTCGTCGTTGGGCAAGGCGAGCGCGGGTGATGGCGACACGAAGGTTGGCAGGAGCAGCGCGGCCGCATCGTCGTCATCATCGTCGGGTAAGGCGAGGAGAAAGTGGCCATACCCGTGCTATTGCCTACATATCGAGAAGGTCCCGAGTCCTAATGAGTTTGTTGGCAGAATGCTGCCGTTTTGCCCAGCGGCAGGGCAGAACGACTCCCGACGCGTGTCATCCTACTTATCCATAGAGATACCCGACCAACCTGAGGGTACAATGGTGCCAGGTGACGACCAACTCTGAACAAATCGTCTAGCGCGACTACGCTGCTGAGTCTCATTCTTCGCGCTGACGAATCGCCGGACAAGAAAGGTCCACGCGGACGAAACAAGGAGTCGCGAATCGACTCGCGACATTAACAGATGTGAGAATCGGATCCAGCGGACAGTCGGAACCGCGAAGGTGTCGCGCGCGAACGCCGAGCCAATGCGCAGCTGTCCATGGGTGGTCACATGAACGCGGGATCAAGGGGAGACACCAAACCACACCAATTTTGCAGGGCCCGTAGAATGAGACTGCTATTGACAACGAGACATTCATGGGCGACGTTGCCTGTTGGCTTCTCTTACAGTGCATTCGTCCTCGCTTGTTCCTGGCAACTGGTACTAATAATGCCTGTGATGCTTGGCTGTAGACTCTGCCTGTAGTAGGTGATCGTAACCAACATAGTTCTTTTGCTGCCCTAGCGGTCACAACGGGGTTTTCAATATTCAGGCCAGACCTACATGTTGTGTCAAACGTGAATCACAAATATAAAATGTAGCTTACCATTTGTACTAGTCTGACCAAACTTCAACTCTGTCCCGAGCTCGAGATGCGCGCAGGTTTTTTAAATCTTCGCGCTGTGGCTGTGCAGGGAGAGGGGAGAGCGGGAGATGCCGAGGACGGACGGTAGACACAGAACCTTCAGATTTGTACGAGCGCGCCACCAACCCACTCGCTCAGCGAGACCTGGCGACAGCAGCAGGTTGTGGCCTCCCCAACGCCCATGTAGATTTATTTTGAATGATAGGATAAACTTGAAGTTTAGCCTCGGAATGTATCATTGCGGTGATTCTAAATATGGACAAACAAAAAGAATCTGGTCGATCTTTGGACAAGCGACGTAAGCAGGCCTTCTCGGCGCCACCACTCGTCGCTCGTCCTTCCCACACCGCTCGTCCGAGCCCGCCGTTTCAGCGCACCTGCCCACTACCCCCTACCCAGATCACCAGTACTCCTCGGGTCCGGAGCGCGCGAGTTCGACTGCTGTCCACACGCGCATGCGAGGCGTTCCCACCCGCCCTCGCAGCTCACACTATACCCAGCAGGTCGGCTCCCTTCCCGGGCCGAAGAGCGCTTCGCCCACACACCCTCTCGACCTCCGCTCCTCACGGCCCAGCGGACAGAGCGGCGTCCAGAGAGCACATTTCGAGGCTAAACGATGCATTGTATTGTGGCGCATCTTGATCAAGGTACTTTGCCTACTTGTGAAGTTGCCGACCAATCAGCGCTCATACACGGTGCCTGAGCCAGAGACTTTCACGCCTGATCCATGATAGTCGGACCGCATGTTGGCCATGATGCTACAACACAACGCAGCGACTTCCATCGCCGCCACAGCACAGGAACTATGCCAGATGCACAGGAGGGCAGATGACTCACGCCTCATTTGCCGAATGGGGACGAGTCTCCGCCGGTGCGCAGCGGATTCCACTGTCCATGTCAAACCATGTGAGGACCTTATAACTTGGTAAGCCTTTGAGGAAACATTCAGCGTCCCCCCCCTCCCTGTCGTGCCTCCACACTGTGATGATGTTTTCCGGTTTTTTTTCGCGGTACTGTAAGTACATTCCGATCCTAACATCCTTATCCCTCTTGGCTAACGTATCCCCAGTCGGAAGGCCTGAGCCTCCATCCGCGGCTCCAGCACCATCCGGAAGATGGCGGCACGTCCTTCCAACAGCGTTCCAACGAAACACAAAGCCTATTCGTTGCTATGACTACCTCGGAAATCCCAAAGACCACGGGATGGAGCAGCGATACGTCAGTCCCACTACAGGCATATGCCGAAGACTCGCCATCCAAGCCATGCATCCGAGGGGGCCACACGAACATCCTGTCCGTGACCACACAGGCCGTGCGAATAAGCTCGCAATGTGGCTCGTGAAGACCAGCCCTTTCCACCGTCACACATTTTTCATTTGGATCGGAACTTGGCTCTTGTTCCAGCTCAAGTTTCTTTGGTCCTTTCTCTGGATGTGCGCACAGCTGTACGCCCAGCTATTCAATATAGATCTGCCGGAAGACGTACTGGAAGACTCGGACCCCTTTAACTCGGGCAACTACAAACCTTACGCCCGCTCCTTTGAAGGTCAACTCTGGCAGGCGCGTTCGCAGAGGGAGTACTCTACCCGCGGCAAAGGCGAACACGTGCGCGAGAGAGAGATCCACACGCGCTCGCTTTACCCCCGGGAACTCAGAATCCACGATCCTAAACTGGATATTTGGAAGCCGTGTACGGATCCAGAGATCATCATGAACAAGAAATACCTCGCCACCTCGTTCACGTACGCCGACGTATTCACCGATGATTACAAAGATCCGGATAAGAAGAGTGAAAAAGAGGCATTCCTAGACGAGGTTCACAATGCGGTTCTCAACCTGAATTTTGACGCGTATTGGTGCGATCTGGAATGCGTCGGGCAGACGTTGGACGAGAAGAGTCTCGACGTCTATTGCATGTCAGACGTCTACAGATGCGCAGAATCCACACTGATCATACTTCGTGACTCTGGAGATGGCGAACAGGATGCGTGGCAACGTTGGGGGGAAAGGGGTTGGACATTCCCGGAAGCACTCCTGAGCAGGCGTCTCCTGTACAAGTTTCGTGGCCGTGACGAGATCAGCACGATCACGCTGCACCAGCTAGGAAACCTGGCTTATACCAAATATCAATCGGAGCAAGCCATCATCAATGCCTACAGTGGGAAGGACCCTCTGGAGAGGCTCGAGCGTCTTACCCTCCTCAAGGATGCGATATGGCGGCGGGATCTTCGCACTGGCACACGGATGGGCATTGAGTCAAATCCCTTCTCACCCGCTGGCCCTGGATCAGCTAAACGACAGGAGGGCCATGCCGCAGAACGTGTATACGCACTCATGGGTTTCTTTGAGCACCGTATCCAGCCCAATTATGACGAGAGCGAACTACTCGCGTTGGTGCGCCTATCCATGGTCAACGATAACAACGGCATCGCTGAGCGCATGGTATCACTCCTGCCCTCCGACATCCCCTCGTACGCATGTTGGTATGCCGACAACGACGTCTACAAAGCCAACCTCTGGGACATTGTCCCCGAAGTCCAGGTTGCAGGGGTAACCGGGAATGGCGCACTTGTTCTGGACGGATGCCGTGCTGCGCATATCCGCTGGAAGGATTTCCCGGAGATCGCAAACACAAAATCTGACTCGATGAGGAGGGACGTGTTATCGTTCCTTCCTTACCTTGCGTGGCCCACTTTGGTCGTTGGTATTGCCGTGCTGGTTGTAATGATTTCGATCAAGGGTGGAATTGCGATGATCATCCTCGGGATCGTGTTACTCTTGGTCTCGCCGGGGCTGCTTGTCACCAGCGAGTCGGGCCGGGTGGTCGCTGCACAACCTTGGTTGATCGGCGTCAAGGGTGTCATGGACAAGGACACTGTGGCGATGCATCTTTATGGCGGCGGGAACATGGGACGGCATCGGCGCATTGGCTACTCACCGAGTGGCTCCGAATACGCGACGTACGACACGGGTCCAAATCGTGCAGGTTCTGCGGACCAGTATCATCACGCGAAAGCGGCGGAGGCGGCGGGCAAGCAGATGTTCACGCTGGTCGACACGAGCTCGTCGGCTGTGTATTACTTCCATGCGGAGATGCCTCCGACGGTGTGTCTGTTCACGGGAAAGGAAGGTGGGCTTGGGAGGTTTGTATTGTGCTCGGAGAAGTGTCATGTTGGCGAGCTGCACAAAGAGTCTGTGCTTCGGATGCCAACGGAAATCAGCGGGAATATGGAAGTGTGTGGATGGCTTGCGCTTGGGTGAAAAAACACCGGTCGTCCTCGACACCCCTTATGTACATACCTCTAAGCCAGTGATGTTGAACCCTATGTAATGGCCCCAGATTAGTGTAGTTGCTGTCTAATAGCATGGAAGGCTTTTCATATATGGCGATATGTTTCTGTAGGCTGTAGCCCCGTTCACCAACCTTGTTGGCTCTGCCCATATAGGTTGCGGCCCAAAACAATCCCGAAGCCATCCCGACACTAGTTCAGGGTTACCATATGGTAGGGGGAGTAGGTTAGATTTCCGAGGTTACTAGGAAGTTCAAAGAGCTGGTTCTATTGCCGGTGTTAGCCTCACATGGCTTGACGATGCAAACATGTACAAAGCCTTATTAGGCTACCATGTTTCCGCACCGCATTCGCTTTGAAAACCCCCGTAACCTCGAAGTCAGTTTATCTATCATCGGATAGTCATACTTTCCTCGCCAGGTATTCCCCTCCCTCTAACGAATCAGCGACATGAAATGGAGTCCGATGGATCCCTGGTTTGATTGTGACCAGCGTGGTATTCTCAATGCGCCTAAATTTGTACCAGGAATGGTAGCACGCTGAAGGGCTGATCCTTATCATTGCTCACGCGGACCGGGGGATTCTCATTCCGAGCACAAGACAGGTCTTTCCTTTCCTCTGGATGAGCCGCCGTCATCGAGGCTTAAAAAATGGACCCGTACAAATGGCATGGCTGTCAATTCAACCCCCAAAGAACCCCCTCTCGCCCTTGTCTCACAACATCATGCATTTCCGTCTCCCGTTCGTAACGGTCCTCTTTGCGCTGTCCGCGTTTGGCGCGTCGGTCAAGCGTGACTTTGCTCGGGTTGACGAAGATCTTCAAAATATCCAAACGAGAACGTCTACGCTTGATGCATCCATCAGAAAATTTCCCAACAGCGGCGGTACGATCGGTCAAGCCATGGTAAGCGTCCTTGCCTTCCTCGCTCCCTCTGCTATGTGCCCATCTAAAATTGACCCCGCACACAACGACAGGCCGTCCACGAGTCGGCCGATCAACTCGGCACTACCATCCAGAGAGCGACGAACGACATTAACGTTAGTAGTTACTGTATAATCGACTGCTCTACATGATGCCGGTGTTGCTGATGCGCTGCTCCATTTTTCCCTTGCCTTTTTTTTTCTCTATCCATTCTCGCATCATAGACCAGCGCCTCTTTCACTGATTCCCAAGGCAACGCGATCATTGGATCAACAGGAAACATCCAAACTATTGTCGAGCAGACCCTCACCGACCTCATCAACAAGAGAGCTGCCTTCGCATCTATTCCGACGGCAGTCCAGATTGTCCAGGGCGACCTCACGGCGCTCGGTGGGGACACAAACAACTTTGGTAGGGCGCTTGTTGCCAAGTTATCGGTACGTCCATGTTGATCCCCTCGACGAGTGTGGGCGTCCGGCGTGCGTCACTTCAGGCCCAGGAAAGAAGCTGCACAGCCAGCACTGCAAAGTCGTGACAGCTTCATGTGCGATTTGCGTGTGCCGGCTGCGGCCCTTTGTCTCCTTTCGCTTCCTTTTCTTTGCATATTCCATCTACTCTGACAATGGACGCTGACTGCCTGTTGAACGCACAGGGGTCCGCAAGGGACACCGCTCAGCAACAGAGCGATACTCTCACTAGCAGGTTCGAGGCCGCGCTGCGGGCATACCAGTCCTAGGTCAGGAAGTGCCTCCCTCAGCTCCAGCGCGCGCTGCATGTCGTGGGTATATGTTCAGAGTCATAGTCTTTTGTGTTGTACATTACGCGATGCTTCCTACCGTACACCATGAGTATGGCGGCATTCGTGAATGATAAGTGCTTTCTTGGGACCATAGATACCGTTAGGGTCAAGCTGTAGAGGACTTCTCCTGGATATCCCCGGGCCGGAGATCGTCCTCAAAGATGTCGACCGTCCCCAGCGCGGCGAGGGGGGTTCCTTATAGATGGGTCGTAGAGGGTGTCCGGAGAGCAAGTTACCTGTTTTAACCCTCCTATGATATTGCATGCTAGCCTGTTAGAATGGAGCGAATGGAGCGATCCCGCGTTCAACGTCGGTAGAAACGCGTCATCGACAAACGCGGAAGACTCACGGCCGTATTAATCGTCCCGCTCGGGATGACGAAGTTCCCAAGAATAATGGCCGCATCGTGAATGGTCTACGGCAGCGTGTGATGGAGGAGAGAAAGGAAGGAAGTCAGAGATCCTCGCTCGGGTGTGCCTCCGTCGTCGGGAAGAGAGTTGGCGGTGTTATAATTCGACCAACTCTGTTCTCGATGTCCTCTGCAACTTCCTGGGGTGGCCTTTCGTGCAGACCCGGGGTGTGTAAACTGTCGTTGATCGTCCTTGCGCCCTGGTGTCCCCACATCCAACATGTTTCGACGCATCGCCACGCCCTCGCCCTCACTTTGTGCATTCCCTTCGACCTTCAGGGTGTGATCTATTCGCCTTCACGCGTCCCTCGTTCAACCGGCACACGGCCGTTGTCTATGCATCTCCCAAGTAGCTGATGTTCTGGATCATTCACACCATATGCCTAGCGTTCGCGTTCATCATGATTGTAATTCCCTTTTGGACCGCGAAGAGGATTCCTAATCACCAGACTTTGACTCGGTAAACTCACGAAGGGGATGGGACAAGAGATTGTACTTATTCGCCTACGCGAACGCCAATACAAATACATCCAACTGTTCTCACCGAACACGCCTTCTATCGGTCCTCTATCACCATAGATGCCCGCAACCGCCAGCCTTAGGTAATCTGCCACCCAGGCCAATTCTTCTCAAGTACGGATCTCGGGAGCTCCCCGACGAGGTCGGCTGACAAGCGCACCACTGGTACGGCCGAATCCCCCGTACGATGACTCCTTTCAAACACCTCGGACCGCCGACTTAACATTCGCTCGCTTGCAATGTCTCCGCCAACGTTCAACACCTCCAAACACGGCATGTGTGCGACCGAGTTGTCCAAGGTGTGTTCGGTACAGAATGCAAGGTCCGACCCCCAGAGAACAAGGGTCAAAGTGGTCACCTGTTGAGAAATCGAGGCAAGGAATGCATGTAGTCCAATAGGGGTCATGCCGCCCACGCGTTCTATTACCACGTGTGCAAGGGTCCTCGTAGATGACGCAGTGAGATACAGAAGGTCCGCGTCCGATATGTGCGAGTGACGAATGGAAAGATGTGTGAGTGCACACACCGGCCGTCGCAAGAAAATTTGCCAGAGTCCAAGGCTACCTGGTGCGAGGTCCTCGATCCGTAGCGACATTAGTGTTGGCCAGCGTTTCATGCAGCGCGTGAGCTGAAGTGCGTTGATACTGTTACAACAATAGCATTTCAGGTGCCATGGGCAATCAGAATGCATGATGGTGAGCGCGCGTATGTTGGAAAGCCTAGGGAGAGCCGAGAAGACTGGGTCTGCCTGGGATGAATATGCTTGGAAGACATGTAAATGCTGCAAATCCGTTGTGACACGAAAGATAGCGGCAAGCGCTGAAGCGAAGCAGGGTGATGTTTCTGGGGAAACCTTTCCGCAATCGCGTTCTGGACAAACATGGTCGTTGAGAACGAGACGTCGTATATCAAGCCCAAGAGCAGGAGTCTTGGTGAATGTCTTTGCAAGTGCATAAGGGTCCGGAGATTGGATCCAACAAAAATGACAGCGGTTGTCACGGTCCACTTTGGGACGCTCTAAACGGGTAAAGAGGACCCCCAGGGAGCATGACCATTCACGGCACACCTGTGCACACGATAGCAGATCGTGCTGCCACAGGCATGAATCGATTTCCTCAAATATCTTCAGGAGAAGTTCCCTTGGAAGACGGCATGCGCTCGTCCGAGGATGAGCGATGTCTTCGGAAACGACTCGCACAACGCGAGCGACTCTGTAGTAGTTCGTAGATGACGCAGTTACTCTGTGACTGAGGCAATATTTGAGCTCGCTCCTTGTGGTACGCAGCACGTTGGAGTGCTCCAAGGCCATAGAAATGGATATGGTGTCAGGCGTCATCGCGATCTCGCCCTCCAGAACCTGAACGGCAATACGACGTTGGCAGCGATTGCGTGCTAGTACCCCCTCACCTGGCAGGTGAGGAGGTAACGCCTGAAGGACGAGAAAAAAAACCAAGTGCCAACCGATACCGAGGGACGACTTTGAGTGCAACAGTAAGTTTTGGAAGAGCAGAGTCACTGGGAGGCGCATGATGGACTTGATCCCTGAGGTCACGAGTGATCGGATCCAACTGTCGAATACACTATGAACGAGATGGTGGAAGGGTCAATGGGAATTTGTCGAGCATTTAACGAAAGGAAGTCATACAGGAACACTTTGAAGATATTCCTCCATGTCGTAATAAAACACGATCCTTGCAGAGGAAAACTGACGCCGTGTATCACCCTCGAACACCACAGACAGCGTCGTTTGGGATACAAATGGCGTCTCATTGTATTCCAATCGGGCCTCGGAATGATGCTCGTAGAACGAGACACGTTGTATAATCTGAGGCGACCGCTTGGCTTTGCTCAATAGGCTTCCCATGACTACTGCATGGATGGCGGTTAGCCCCTATTTCCCTGTTGGCCGCAGTACCCACAGATATACACGGTTAAGGGGCGGACACGTAGTTGATGTCTATGCTGATCCGCGCTATACGGGTTGCCGGACACACAGTGGGATGTTGGTTGTTTTTGATCATACTCGACTCGTCGGGACTCCGGAAGGGCATCGGCCTCCGGACATGTGCACTAGTTGGTTCCGCCAGCTGCTGACCGAATTCCCTGGGGAATGCGCTCATCACAACACCTACTTTATATTAAGTGTCATCCCGTAATATTAGACAGCTACACATAACCGATCCACATAGTGAGAGAGGAATGTAACACCGTCAACTTTACATATGTACCAATCGCACGTTTGAGAACGTGACCATCCTTCACCCGAGCGCAATCCATCCGCACATGTCCATCTTTTGACTCACTTCCGTCGGCATCCTAAGCACAGACTCCTTGCGCAGCTCGCCGAAGTGACACTTTTCCGAACACAACACGAACCTTCCAAGTCCACCTTCTCTTCCAGTGAACAAGCAAACTGTTGGTGGCCTCGTCGCGCGGAAGTAATATAGAGCCGACGAATACGTGTCGACCAGCGTGAACATCTGCGTACCCTGTGCCTCCATCGTTTTTGCCCTGGCATACTGCTCCTCGGAGCCTCCTCGGTCTGCGCCTTCGTCGGGCACTGCGAATTCTGAACCGCTCGGCGTGTAATCAATGCGTCGATAGTGTCCCTTGTTCGCGCCGCCGTACAGATGCATTGCGGCAGTGTCCCTATCCAGGACACCCTTGACCCCGATCAACCACGGTTGGGCGTCGACCACCCGGCCGGCTTCGCTGATCACAAGCAGCCTCGGTGACAGCAAAAGCAACACGATTCCGATTACGACCAGTGCAGCTCCGCCCCTGCGCGAGATCTGTGTGGCGGCCATCGCGAGACCAACGACGAGAATTGGCCATGCAAGGTACGGAACAAACCCGAGCACCGTCCTCCTCACCGAGTCCGTCGTACTGAATGCAATTTCCGGGAAATCTTTCCATCGGATGGCTGCCGCGCGACATCCGTCGAGAACGAGCGCACCATGCTCGGTGATCCCTGCAACCTGGATGTCCGGGATGATGTCCCAAAGATTGGCTTCATAGATGTCGTCATCGGCATACCAATGTGCGTCTGGATGGGGTATGGAGGGTAAAAGTGAGACCATACGCTCGGCAATGCGGTCATTGTCGTTGGCCATGGATAAGCGCGCCAACGCGCGTAGTTCGTCCTCGGCATAATTGGGCTGGATGCGATGTTCAAAGAAGCCCATGAGGGCGTACACACGTTCTGCCGCATGCGGGCCATTCCGGGGAGGGGCCTTTTCGATGGCTAAATTACGGGAAGTGGGCGGGGCCAGATATTCGACGGGAACCGGTGCGCTAGCAACGCTAATGCCGCGCCGCCATATACTAGACTTGAGGAGAGTGAGACGCTCAAGCCTCTCGAGAGGGTCTTTCCCGCTGTACGCATTGATGATGGCTTGCTCCGATCCATATTCGGGATAAGCCAGGTTTGCGAGCTGGTGAAGCGAGATGGGGCTGATTTCGCTGCGGCCACGATACTTGCACAGGAGACGTTTGCTCAAGAGGGCCTCTGGGAGCGTCCAAACCCTTCCTCCCCAACGTTCCCATGGGCCCTGTTCGCCATCCTTGGAGTTCCCAAGTATAATCAGGGTGGAGTCTGCGCAGCGATAGACGTCTGCCATGCAATAGACGTCGCGGTTCTTCTCATCCGCCGTCTCCCCGACACATTCAAGATCGCACCAATACGCGTCAAAATTCAGTTCGAGAGCTGCATGGCGAACTTCCTTTAGGAAGTCCTCTTTTTGACTCTGCGAATCCAGACCTTGGCTAGCGAGGAATACGTCGGCGTAAGCGAACGAGGTGGCAAGATACTTCGTGTTCATGATGATGTTTGGATCCGTACACGAGCTCCAAATATCCAGTTTAGAGTCATGAATCATGATTTCGCGAGGGTAAAGGGAGCGCGTGATGATCTTCCTTTCTTTTTCATCTTCGCCTTTGATGCGGGAAGAAAACTCTCTCTTTGAACGCGCCTGCCAGAGTTGGCCACTGAAGCCGCGATTATAGGACTTGTAGGTGCCCGTGTTATACGGCTCCGAGTCTTGGGTCGAATCTTCTGGCATATATATACCGAAGAGCTGCGTGAACAGCCCTACGCATAGCCAGATAAAAGCCCAAAGTAGCTTGAGTTCAAACCAGAGCCACGTCCTCGTCCATTTGAAAAAAATAACACCGCGAAATGGGTTGGTCGACATAAGCCAGAGGGCGAGCTTGTTCACGTGGCCCGTGCGGTCCCGGATGCGACACTCGTTCGGCGCCTGTGGGTGGACAGACTGGACGACGAGCCTGCGGCATACACCCGTAGTGGGACTGACGTATCGCTGTTCCAGCCCATGGGTTTTAGGCTTTCCAAGGTCATCGTGGCATGTGACCGTCGGGCCTCTGTGTTGGAACGCTGTTGGAAGGAGTCGCCGCCATCTTCCGACTGGTGCCGTAGTTGCAGGCGCAGACTCGCGCGCAACAACTGGGAAATTGTCAACAAAGGCGGGAAAGGATGAATCGAAACACAACTTACAATTTTGAGACGACCCGGCCATCATCAGGACAAGGTAGGATGGGAATGAGGGGTTTTTTGACCGCCCACTCAATGGGATTATAGGTCTCGTCGTCAAACTGACTTACGGCATCCATGCAGTGCAGCGGGCCGTGCTGATTCGGTGGAGATTCAGGGCGAAGGGGTATATGTTGCCGCCACTACCCACGCAGCATTCTGCCAATCCGCAAAGCTGCACATTTTGACCAATTCTTTAGCGCGGCGAGCTCTGATTGGCCGGATACCTCTCAGAAAAGGGAATGACGAGAGAGAGACCCTAACGCATTTCAGCACTGAAATGGCGCTCAAGAAGGTCTCTCAATGGTGATAGGATGACTTACGGAAGCGCGGGCCCATAACACTGGCGATTTAGCCGTGCTCCACAGCATCTAACCAGATGGAGATACGATCCTTTGGCGATCGGCTGACATAACCACTCATGAACCTGTTGTCATACGCCGCTGACGGCGGCAGAATTCCCATTAGCTAAAGGGGCCAGTAAGTGTAGTAATACTCACCGTCAAATGGATAACCCCAATCAATGAATGGTGACCAGTAATAGGTTTCTGTGTCCCAACCTCTGACTGAGACGACCGGGAAGACAGAGTACCTCAACTTAGACCCTTATTAATTGTGAGTTTGGGATTGAGCTATCCTCGCCTTCGCTTGCCACCTACAAGGGCGATATGAACTCAGGGTATCATGGGGTTGCTTCTATGAAATCAGATGGATTGTGAATAATTCAAAAATGGGTCGTGGGCGTGTGAGCCTTGAGGCGGCTGATACCGGCGATTGACACGGTACGACATCTTGATCGCCCTGAAGCCCAAATTGAATCAGGTTAGTATCAGGTGCTTCGCCTACTTGGAAATTGCCGACAAATCAGCGCTCATATACATAAACGGTGCCTAAGCCGAAGGCGTTTCAGGCTTGGAGGCCTGACCACATGTTGACCGTGATGCCATAATTGCACCGCGCTCACTTCCATCGCCAGAGCAGCACAAGAACTATGCCAGATTGGCAACCGCGCAACAGAGTCTGCAGCCAAGCATCGCAGGCATTAGTACCAGTTACCAGGCACAAGCGAGGACGAGCGCACTGTAAGAGAAGCCAACAGGCAACGTCGCCCGCGAATGTCTTCTCGTCAATAGCAGTCGGGTTTTACGAGCCCTGCAAAATTGGTGTGGCTTGGTGCCATCTTTCATATGACCACCCATGGACAACTGCGTATTGGCTCGGCGTTCGCGCGTGACACCTTCGCGGTTCCGACTGTCGATCATTTGAGGGCCTGCTGAATTGGGTCCGCAGCATCTGTCAATGTCGCGCGTCGATCCCGTGACGACTCTGTGTGTCGTCCGTGTGGACCTTTCCTGTCCGGTGATTCGCCAGCGAGTCGTGTTAGGCGATTTGTCCAGAGTTGGTTGCGACCTGGCACCATTGTACCCTCAGGTTGGTCGGATATCCCTATGAGTAAGTTGGATGACACGTCCCTAAAAATTTCGACAATCCCGACACGTCAGGACCTCCCGTCAGCGATACGTTCCCTTGTCTTCTACTTACTGGTAACCACCCTTGGCAGCACTTTTTTCGGACTCCGATGGTCTTACAGACCAATTTTCGTTGTAGGCGAAAATTGGTTTGTGAGACCGATCCTCTCGATTTCCTCGCACCAAAGTCCAAATCGGGGTACGAATATATCTGCATACCTCTCATGTCCCGCGAGAGGTCCGTGTTCACCGGCACCTCCGACGTGCCTCGCATGAGGCTCATATCTCACATATGACGCGTGACGTACATACCCGTCCTTTCCTGCCCTCGCCC
>JBBPLN010000809.1:0-13150 GCA_038089815.1 Sutorius eximius
AGGGGGAGGGGGGGGGGGGGGGGGGGTGGAGGAGTATGGAGAGGGAGTGGTGGAAGAGGTGGAAGAGGTGGAAGAGGTGGTGGTAGCAGATGAAGGGTTAGTTCAGGGGAAAGAGAAGGAAAAGGAGAAGGAGAAGGCACTGCTGTCACAGTTGGACCCATTGCAGGGGGACGAAGAGGAAGTCATGAGCTTCAATCCCTCTCTTGCCATTGAAACAACTCAAGAAGCCAAATAAGGCTGTAGGTTGCCAGCAAGATCTAGGAACTCAAGAGTATAGGAGGAGCTTATGGGGAAGACTCCAAATGAACTAAACTGGAGTTCACTGGAGCAGGTCTTAGCCCTTAAGTACTACTCAGTAGTATGTACATGTTTGTAGCGGATCTACCGATACTCTACTATAAATAGACTAATGGACACACAGCTTGCTATCAGCTGTGCATCAGAATGGAAGCATACATAGCCTTCAAGGCTGTGGGGCGGAGATGAAAAGGAAGCATAGGCATGAGGCATAAAAATGGAAGGGAACAGCCTATGAGGCTGTGGAACGGAAATGAAAAGAGAAGCGCATAGCCCCAGCCTTAGGGTTCGACCCTTGGCCCTAGCCTGTGCGCATTGCATGTGACGATGTTCTAGATGTCGGAGTATGAACTCTATAATTATGTCAACTAGGACAAATAAAGGAGATCGGATTGTAGATCCGAGATAAGATAAGATAAGGCTGATCCAGAGCACAACGACTTGCAACGACTTGTGAGTGAGTGGTATTGGAGGTTAATGAGTCAGATGGGACTCTATCCCGAGGGAGCAGTTTACCGATGTGCTGAGGTCATGTGATGGTGTGAAATAGGGGCGAAAAATATACCCCTATAACAGCCATCAGTCCATCCTCTTGTAAGTAGATGCTGTGAATGTGTTGTACTGTATAATTCCTCAGACAATCATCATTCCCATACAGCTGATGCATCAAGTGCAACATCTGTGCATTCAATGGCTCAGCTAGATCTTCCTTACCCAGTGCCAATGTTCAATGACATCATGGAGCAACTTGGATCACAATCTAGTGAACTGCCAGAACACTCAAGGGCATCCTCAATCAAGATCAATAGCGATAGTATCCATGAAACAGTGCCTGAATCAATTTATCCACCTGATTCACCCACAGAATCTATGTCAATCACAGATGAAATTGAAAGCACCTTGTCCTATGCCAGAGCAACAGATGATGTTCTCCATATCAATCCTTCATTACACCACATGGAGACCACAATGAAACCAAAATGCTCCACATCACCCATTGATGATGGATTCTCCCCTGACCATATGGAATTCACCAACTCTAAGGGGCCACTACAGTTATTCCTGTTTCAGATAGCTGTCATGTAGTCAGATGATGTAGGGGTTGTTCCACTGGACAAGTAAATTGATCAAAAGCAAAGGCAAAGGATTCCACCAAGGCATTGGAATTCATCACAACCAGGGTTTTGTGCAGCCAGCCCTGCTCTTCAAAGCGGAGTAGCTTGAACAAACATCAATACGACAAAGTACAGGTCATAATCAGTCCACAGAAGAAAACTACTGCAATGGATAAGCAACCATTGCTCTGAGATGCATCTCCAACACCATATCAATGCATCAATACACTGTTGCAATCAACAGTGGCAACTAAGACAAGTACAATTGATCACATCGAGGGTTCATCTCAAATGGGCCATGTACAGACTTCACAAACCACTTTTGAAGGCAAAGGGCAACCTATTTGGCCAGAACTCATGCCAATTATGGAGGTGTTACCTTCCATCATCCAACAATTGGTGAAACAGTGCAAGGTGCAGAGTACTGACATCAATCCTGAGGTAAACTCAATTGCTCTCATCATTCCATGCAATGTCAGGCTGACTTCATTGTGTTCATACTGCACAGTTGACCAAGGTGTTGCTGGCTATCAGGGTAGCCAGAAAGGAGAACAAGTCTGCACTTTCTGATGTTTTTGTACAGTTCAAGTCAGAGCAGGACATCTGTGTGTGGCTGTTCAACTTCATATTCATCTGCATACATCTCACAACTGGGCAGTGAAGACTGGTAAAAATCACTGCTTTTCTGGGAGTATATCTAAAGGGCATGAAGGAGAAGCATGGGAGAGCAGTGGATAGCAAAGTTCAGAAGGGCTATATCATTCTTGCAGCTGCTTGTGGTGATGTATATACTCTGTACATATATGTACTACTACTCTCATATGCAGCAAGAACATGCTGGACAGTGGTAGTGTATGTGTGATTTTTCTGCTTGTTCAAGCAAGTATGGTGTCACATTGTCTGTCCACTCAGTTCTGATGTCTCTCTTCTCCTGCATGACCTGTTTGAAGTGATTCCACACTGCAAGGATTTCTGCTTCATTTTCCACCACATCCATCTTCCTTCCTCTGCTGATGGGAATACAGAGAAGACCCATGAACCTGTCATCCACACTGATCCCTGATTTTGCTACAAGAGTGGGTACAACCTTCCTGGCTATCTCATCTCCTTTTGGAACTTCCTTGCAGCAAGCACTGTGGAACCATCTTTGACAATCCTGACAATATCTTTGTTCACCTTTGTCAGGGTTGTAAGGGTTCCTGCACACAGTGCAATGGCAAATGGGTCCCTTTGCAGTGCACATCACCATTCAAAATCTCTGTTATGAACACAATACTCACTCACCTCCAGTGCTTGCTCTCCAGATGTGGACATCGACCACTGTGTGTAAACATCATTAGGATCTATCAGGGATCCACCTACATCCCTTTCCACAAATGGTATGATGTCTGCTGGAGCTATCCATCCTCAATGTCATCATCCTCTTGCATGTGCTGAAGTAGATGAAAACTCACATATGATTTGTTCAGGAGAGATGATATCTATGTGGTCTGATAACAGCAGCTCATTACTCCCCACATGGTTTCTGATGCTATGTGAAGGTGGGGCATTGAACCCTCCTCATGTGCCCGATCACAGTTGCATTGTTCTGACTTACCTTGTATTTTCTATGTCATGTCTCCTGTAATACCACTGCACCTTCACCCATGCCTTCTGCAGCTTCATTTATGATCTACCTCCAGACTGTATGCATGATAGAACTTACTGTTGACTTCTTCAGATGTTGTACTCTGATATCCTTGATCTTTCCATACCAAATAGCATTGCCTTCACCTTGAATCGTTATGCTGATGGAGTGGAGCACAAGCACACATCAGCATGTGGCAATATGAGAGCTGATATTAGATCTCTCACCTGTCATCCTGCTGAAACATGTGCATCATGTGTTCTGGGACAGCTGCCTCTCCATTCAAGACATCTTCATCTGCATGCATTAAGTTTATCACTAAAACCAATAAGCACATCCAATCTGGATTAGATTTAGTTGATGTGATCTATACCTTCAAGCTCACTGTAGGAGGGTAAGGTGAGGAACTTGTTTTTTGATGGAGGAGCCATGCATAAAATGATGGAGAAAAGTGACTGGTTGATTTTAAAATAAAATTTGAACCAGATTCACTTATTTTTACATAACTGACATAACCATGGTTGATATGGTAACTGAACCAATTTGTTTCCATACTACTCCCATCATTAAAGTGTCTACAATGAACTGTTCCTCATCCCATCTTGGAAGTGATCTTCCCCAATTTTCCTCCAATGAAAATGAAGTTCAAAATGCCTTTAATAATATTTTAAATGGATTTTCCTCCTCTGCAGTCTATGATGATATAGTGGACTCATCTAGTTCTTCCCTGCTATCTGCTTCCTATGATGGGATCATGGAAAACATTCAATCTAGATTTATGGTCCCGTCAGAAGACTTGAACTCAGACTTGGACTCCTCCATTGATGAGGATGGGCTCAACACCATATATGAGAATTGTCTTGCCATGGTTAACCATGTTTTCCATTTCCCCTCTGCATCTGATAGAGATCAACAATCCTCTGGATGTGAGATGCTCTTTCTCTTTTCCTCCCTCTATGCTTTGCTGATGAATTAATTAATTAAGTGTCACATAAGAGAGAAAGGCCTTTGAAGGGGAAACATATTCATGAGGAGTTGGACCTCTCCTCAGACCCTGATGTTAATGAGGGAGGGTCATTTCAGATATTGATGCTCTGAATATCATCTCCAGCTGATTGGCTGCTTTTAGAACAAAGAGCTGCTATTGTACCAAAGAGAAAAAGAGGAAGGCCTTCAAAATGTAAACCTGGTCACAAGCCTAAGGCTGTGATCATTAAAAAGGTTACATTTGATGATAAGACTCCTAAAGCAAAGACCAGAACTGAGGAATCCAGTTCCAGTGAAAATGTCAACATTCCATCGTGTAGGTCTTCTAAAAATGAGAATCTGTCTAGATCACAACCACCTGCTAGTTTGTCTCCCCTGTTAGTAGAGAATACAGAAGGTCAGCATACCCCTCCCCCCCTCTCTCTCTCTTCTAACTGAACCTTCTACAGCACCAAGGAAGTCATAGGAAAGACCTTCCAAGTGCAAACCTTTTTGCAAGCTTGAAGTTGTGATCACAAAGAAGGTCACATTTGATATCAAGACACCAGAGAAAAAGACAGATTCTGATGGACATAGTTCCAATGGAAACATACCATCTGACTCTTCTGAATATGAGGATGAGCCTACTTGTCCAAGATCATGGCCACATGCCAGTCCACAACCTGGCTCTCCACCTCCACCTCTCCCACCAGCTGAGGAGTCGAGAGAGGAAATAGGTGGTAAGTGACACACCTTTACCTTTCACCTATTATTATTATTATCATGTATCTGACCAAACTTCCAAGCTCAAGTCCTTTCAAAAGCTATCTTCTGGCACACTGCCTATCATGAATTGGGCACACTGGACAATCAAAGCTGGATCGATGTTACAGTCACTGATTATTATCTGGCAACAACCCGGCATGCCTTCCAAGGGCTCTCTCAGATCCACTTTATTCTGCACCAATGTGCCAAGCCATTCTATGACTGTGCCGGAAACCTTCTTCAACCTTCCAATGAGGAAAGAGCACAATTTATGCATGATCACTATATCCCCCTGCATGAAGACAGTCCCCCTGTTCCTGTCACATTTCTGGTTCACCACCACAATCATTTCTTTGGCACTGTCTTTGACTATGCAGCTAATACTGCCTAAATCTTGGGAAGAAAGGTCTCAAGTGAGGGCTATAATCCAAACTGGCCAGCATGGAATGGGCCAGATTACTGGTGCAAGGTTGCCCACCTCCATTTATGAGATGCATGTGATCCAGACCAAATATTCATGCTTGCTCAAGACTGACATCAGAATGGCTATGATTGTGGCCCAACTACTTGTGCTGTGTTGCAGAGATGTCTCCAGCAGGGCCTTGACATGACATGGCAGTCCTTGCAAGACAATGAGGCTCATCTCCCCTGTGGCCATATTTTGCAGCAAGTTATGTTGAAAGTTGTCAAGGCTTGCTGCCTGATGGGGTACAGAAATTATTTGCAATACAGGACTAATCCACCCCACTTCTGGGATGACATGGAGAGTGGAGAGGAGGAGCTACAGGACTTTGCATCTGGAAGCAACCAACAACAGAACAGTCATCTTCTATATTCTCTCACTCTGGCCAGCAGCTCTTGCAGAGAATGCCATGCAACATTGCACAATGCTGAAAGGGCCACCTCCAGAAATATGAATAGCCTAACACAGATCACACAAGAAGATTGGAAGGACCAAGAGCTTCAACAGATGGAAATGGAACAGAATGGAATGGATAGAGATCAAAGGGGGGAGCAATCTGTGACCTTGCAGCACAAGATCAAGCAGCACAAGATACTCCATGGTGCACACAATTGAGCTGCTTATCATTCACATGCACTTGGACCAGGTAGCATTTCTAATAGATAGGGTGAAGAAGAAGAAATCACAGTGCCTGTAGATCAACAATGTTCAAGGGCAGCAAGGGCTTTAAGAAGACATGTTCAAGACTGGAGATTAGGTTCAGCCTCTTGCTTTCCCAGATGCACCCCTCCCATCTCCCTGCCTGCATATTGAGGACAGTGATTTCTTGAACATGATCATGAATATGATGACTATGATGATGGCCCAACATTGGAGATGCTTCAGCAACCAGAGGTCTACTCTATCTTTACTTTCCCCTTTGAACACATGACCCAGGCACCTCCTTGGAGCATGTGGAAAGACCATGGATATTGTCTCCTCACCAGCTCCTTTCAAATGTTCTACCTCAATCCTCCAGTTAGGGTCATGGAACATGTCATGACCATTGAGAAGGTGGAGGGATATGATCCAACATGTCAGGTCTCTGACAAGGTAATTATTTAATGATCTGTGTCATGGTCATACATATCAGTGAACTGATTCTAGCCTTCATTCAGATCAATGTGAATGATGTCATGATCATGGGTGCTAAAGAAATGCTTGAGTATGTTGGTGAAGCACCAAGGCTACAACAGCCCTTCCAAAAAGGCCTCAACATGTTTGTCCATGGCTGCCTCCCATATCCTGAAGAGAAGGACAAGTATATCTGTGTGGATCTTGAGCAAGATGGCCAGGAATTCAATGTCAATGACATCAATATCTCTGTGGACATTGACAGCATCATCTGGACCACCAAACACTTTGTGTGTAAGACAAGCATCGGGGTATACATGATGCGAGTCTATGACAGCAAGCCTGGCATTGCGAAGCACAACCATGTGTATATTGAGATTCTGATTTCATAGTCAGAGTTGGATCAGTGTGCCTTGGGTTCATGTACTGAGTGGTTGTCAAAGAAGTTTCCCATGACTGCCATTCCCCACACCATCATTGGAAAGCTTGGATCTGCATCTGGTCACAATTTTGCTGTATACATTATGTTTCCCAGGATGATCCACAGGAGTCCATTCAATGGAAGATGGATAAACATAATGCCTCAGGAAGTTCTTCATCCTTTTTGGGAGGAAGCCCTTCTGCCAGCCATCTCAGAGAATGTCAGCGAGAGCTGGGAGCCATATGTGAAGCAGACCTTGATGAGACAAGATACAAGACATCAGGAAGCAATAGCAGGGGTGGCTTCAAGACCACCCCACTCTCCAACAGGGTCTTTGAGCCAGTTCAGCAGTCCACACATCATATTATAGATGAAGACAGCAGGCTGTACTCCATGTATGGATCATTCTTCCTCATGGTCGAAGGTAAAGGCATCAAGCTGTTCGCCAAGGATGGCCAGGACAGTGTCCATCAGTCTCCAGAGATCGCCCTTCAGCAGAACCTCTCCTGTCTTGATTGGACACATATGCTGGATCACAAGGCTGGAGAGCTTGTTGTCGATATAGGTGTTGGCTTCAGCCCCAGGTCCAAAACACCCATGACTGGTCTGTGGAGACTGGATGCACTAGAGGAATCATATGGAGCAGCAGGTTTCAACAGGGGAACTGTTCATCATCAGTGCATGCTGTCCAGATATGGTGCATCACAGGCAGAGATCAATGAAGAATGTGCCCTTCAAACCCATATTGTTTTCAGAAGCACATACAATCTCTACTATGAGGCTGTTCGCACCAGCAACAATATTCCTGTGTTTGCAAAGGATAGTGATGCATACTGGCTCACTCCAAAGTACTACTTTGAATGTTCCAAGATGGTCATGCTCTTTCGGGAGGGGAAGAAGAAGATGTATGCGATGAGGGATGAGTACAGAGTCAGTGGACAGGCAGCCCAGGTCTTGCTGAGGGAAATTATTCCCAAGGTATGTATCTGTCTTTCTTTGTCTCCTTCATTTCTTCCAAATAATAACCCATTGACAGGCAAGAAGATATATGTGGTCTCAGCCAGTTCTGTGGCTACCCTCCAATGTTTGGTTTGGCTTCCTGGCCAGAAGGGTTGAAGAAATACAGTGGACACAAATCATGCTTGTCAAGAAAAATCCTCCCAACCTTGGCATCATAACTGGAATTCTGAATCACATGCTGTGCTGTGTCACATCCACTCCCATCATCTTTGACTTTCATGTCAGGAAGTCTCTGGCCCTATTGGAGTATTGGAATGTGCTGGAGACTGCCAATATATTCTTTTTGCAAGAGCTGGATATTCACCTGAAATATCCCTCCCTGGAAATGGTTCAACAGGTTGATGATGCCCATGTGCTAGCTCTTATGGGACTCAATGCAAAGGAACAACAGGACAAGGCACTCACATCTCACAATCCTGGCATCTACTTTGGCTTTGATCAGACAGCACTATTTCCAATTGGACCAAATCAAGCTCAAACAGACCATCTCTGACAATCCAATCATTCTTATAAAGGAGTGGTCATATCCTTCCAGATTTGACCACTTTGGTTTGGCTGTTGCAAGGCTGTTCTATCAGTTCACCACACAAGTGTGGGTGATGATAGCAGATGATGCCTTCAAGGGGATTGTCCCAGCACCCACCTCCTTGTCAGATGCCATGCAATGCTGGACCATTATTAGTGTAGATGATACACTTACCAACACAATGTTTGAAGCATGGAATATTGGACTAGAGAATTCCCAAGATACTGTCCATGGTCGTCAGGGACCTAGATCAATGTTTTTTGCAAATCAGACAGAGACTTTCTTTCCACCACTGGATTCAGCCCTCAAGAAGGATTCACAGTGGAGTACATTCTGGGATGGTGAAGGATACATCAAGAAGTATCATGATCAGCTGCAGGACTATGAAGAGCAAGATCAGTTTCTCTTGAATGATGCTCTAGGATCCATTTTCTCTGAACTGCAGTGTCTACCTACCAGCCAAAAGATGACAAGAAAAAGCAAGGGCTTTGTGTGGAAGTGCAAGACTGGATCATTTGTGTTTGTAACAAATCCCAAGTTCTGCAAGATAGAGAACCTGAGCAAGGAGTCCAAGCAGGTTCAAAGAGGCAAAGGTGGAGGGGTGCAGTGAATGCATCACCAAATCAAGTCCAAGAAGGTGTTCACCAAGGAATTGTGGAGATCCAGTGGATTTGATGGTCTGGCAAGTAAAAGGGATGAGACTGACAGACAGAAGAGACAAGTCTTGCAAAGGCATCTTTCTGCCATGTCCCAGGTTGCAAAGAACAAGAGAAAGCTTCCCCCATCACAGAGAAATGGAAAGCAGAAAGCAGGTCAAAGCAAGGTTATAGTATCCAAGGGGGCTTCAAAAGTCCAAAAGCAGAGAGCAGCATCTAAAGCAAGATCAGAGAAAAGTGACATTGAAATGGACAGTGGGGTTGAGATGGATTCCAGATCTTCTGGCTCTGATGCTATGAATGTGGATGAGATGGATGATGCTATGGATGTTGATTGAGGGATGTCACAATAGGTCATGTGTGTACCCAGACTGTAGCTTATGGTGTTTTGACCTTCCTGGGCCACTGGTGAGACTTGTGATATATTGTGAGGATCTAGACCCACCCCCCTTCTTGCTTCAACAGTTACTGGTTTCCTACAATGTGTAGGAGAAGTGGTCCAAATCTCTACCAAAAGTGTAGGAAAGGATGCACTAAAAGGTCTACCAACAGTGTAGCAAAGGTGTAGTTGAAGTGTAGGAAGGGTGTAGCAAAAGTGTATAAAAAGTGTAGCAAAGGTGTAGGAAAAGCAAAGCAACAGTGTAGAGAAAGTGTAGAAAATGTGTAGCAAAATATGTAGCAAAATGTGTAGGAATGGTGTAGGAAAAGCAGTCTCAATGTGTAAGTAAAAGTGTACAAAAAAGTGTACAAAATGCGGACCAACACTAGCTGAACAAATGTTGAACAAATGCCAAACAAATTTCAAGGTCATATTTCCTAGACAATTTCTACTGTTTTCCTACATTCTTTCCTACACTTTTGTCTACAGTTTTCCTACACCATGGGACTGCTTTTCCTACACTTTTCCTACACTTTGGTTAGACTTTTTCAACACAGTTGTTCTGCTTTTCCTATGCTTTTGGTGCATGTTTCTTACACTTTGTCCTACACTTTTTGGTACACATTAGCAACAGTTTTTCCACACTTTGCCCACACTAATGCTCTGCACCTCTTTCCCTCTCTTGAACAATTTCTTGACTACTCCAAATTAATTCAAGACTACATGCCTGTGACCTGTAGACATGCATTCTAGCATCATTCTACCTTCCAGATACATTGGGGATACCACAGAGATCTAACAATTTTTTGTGGGGCTGTACACCCCCACCTCCTCTTCCCTCTGACCATGTCTTGACCACTGTGAATTAATTCATGAACACACATCTGTGACCTGGAACCATGCTTCCTAGGGTTCTTCTACCTTCCAAATCCACTGGTAACACTTGCTAGACCCAGCGAGTTTTTTGTGGGGCTGTACACCAACCTCCCGCCTCCCTCCAGCCATTCCTTGGCCACTGCAAATTAATTCAGGAACACACATCAGCAACCTGAAAACATGCTACCTGGGATTCATCTACCTTCCAAATTCACTGAAAACACTCACTAAGTCCAGTGATTTTTCTGTGAGGCTCTACACCCATCTCCCCTCCTCCCTCCAGCCATTTCTTGATCACTTCAAATTAATTCAAGATCACACACCTGTGAGCTGATGACATGTTTCCTGGGGTTTATTTACCTTCCAAATCCACTGAGAACACTCGCTAGATCCAGCAATTTTTTTGTGAGGCTCTATGCCCACATCTCCCTCCCCACTTTGATAATTTCTTGATCACTTCAAATTAATTCAAGAACACATGCCTGTGACCTGAAAACATGTTTCCTGGGGTTTATTGACCTTCCAAATCCACTGGTAACACCCATTAGGTCCAGCAATTTTTTTGTGAGGCTCTATGCCCACCTCCCCTGCCTTGCTTCAACAATTTCTTGATTGCTTCAAATTAATTCAGGAACACATTCCTGCAGCCCTCTGAATCCACTGCAGATGTCCACAAAGCCCCTACCATTTTTTGAAATGGACTTTCATCATATGCCCCCATACGCCCTGATGCAACATTGTTTGATTTGTATCTCAGGATCCCAACCACCAATTTTCATGAATGTTGGTGCAAAATGATCCCACAGATGCCCTCTATTTTATGGGATAAACAGATCTCAGAAATAAAAAATCAAGTTAGAATCTTAATTCCAAATGACCATATAAGTAGCTGACCAAGCTGGCAAGCTATGGGGAGCAGCTCACTGCTGGCCACTGCAGAGTCAGGCTGGCAGTGTTGCTGCCACTATCACCAGATTCCGATGCCTTAAGTTTTCCAACATATGGCTTGCAGGAATGTTTGCAGGAAGCATTGGTGGTAAAAGTCTCCTGAGGCATGTTGAACAAGGCTGAGTGTGCAGGGGGAGAGGGACAGGGACAGGGGAAGAGGGGGAGAGAGAATGAGTGTAGAGAGAAAAGCGCTATGCACATTTTATACTGGATTGGAGCTGATATCTTGCTTTGGTTGTGAGGTTTGCATGCAAGCAACAAAAGCAAATTTTTCTCTGTGCCATGCCATACTGCACACCACACCAGTTGGCACATACCACATCACACCTGCCACAATCCTGTAAGCTGCACATGTATGTTTGTATAAATTAGCACATTGGTGTGATCCATGGTGGCATTAGAGCCATAGAGAAATGAGACAAAGCCTAGACTAATAGAGGTTATATTCAGTCACAAGGCCATGGGTTGGAATGTGCTGCAATTCAAAGATAGGGTATAAAGGGACATGTAGGCAAATGTGTGGTACAGAATGAATAAATCAGTCAGTTGAAATTCCTCCACTAAACAGCTGCAAAAACAAGCAATGAATGTCCCAGCATGCTGAAAAATAATACTACACATGAAATAGTGATTACTTTACAATTCCTTGTCATGTATGCATGTGTATGCTATGAGAGGAACCAATGCTGCTTTGTTCTGCCCCTGAGAGCTTCTGATGTGATATCTGTGACTGATGGTGGCCGGCATGTCAGGCTGAGTGAAGAAGCAAAGTGCTTCCTCAATGCTCATCAGCGGTTCCTTGTCAGGTGCAGAGCTGATCTGGTCCAAGAGGGCAGACCAGCACTTTACACAGTAGTGCTGACCCATGATGCATTTGAGAGCATTGTGGGCACCAGAAAGTCTCACAGAGCTATTTGGGTTGATGAAGGACTCCAAAATTTTTCTAGTGCCTACATTGTCAGATATTTGCAGAGTATTAGCACCAAAACAGAGCTCATCATGATCAGCTGGGTGTGATGGTGCCAATGTGGAAGCAGAAGCCAATGCAAGGTTGGCAGGGCTGGTTTCAACACCATGTGAGACAATGGGAGAAGGCAGAGCAGCAGAGATCATGGCACTGGGAGAAGCCTAGGGACCTAACAAAGTGGGTGGCAGGAGAGAGGGGTCATGGCAGGGCAGTTCTGTGCTCCCAGGCTGGGGAACAGGGCCACTGTGAAGGGTTCACTCAATTCATATTTGCAACCCCCATAGCACTCACCAGGAGGGATGAACAGAAGAGATTTGGTCTTCCTCCTCTGTCAAGAACAAGATTACAGGCTTGTGGCACTCATGCCAACACCAGGGATTCCTGGCATTCAGACAGGATGGGTTTTCTCCAATCTCATTCCAGAGAGTCCTATCTTTGTAACACTTGAGAACCAAGGGCAACTTTTCATCGAAGCACTTCTAGAAATTGTAGTGGATTATTTCTCAGAAAATGTGAATCACTCAAAACCATTCCCTTTCAGTGAACTGACCTTTAATACAGCTCCATCTCGTTGATATACCATTCCAGCCAGGTGGCCAGCAGCTTGCTCATCAATGGATGCAGCCTGGAATTCTGTTTATCCAGTGCTTTGTGAGATCTCGAGTTCTAGCGAACACTTTCATTGTCATTGAGGCAATGATGGACTTAATGCTGGCAAACTCATGTGGTCTAACCCACCCAGCAGTATGATGAGGGGCCTCCTACAGGATCTGCTGAAGCAGTTCTATACAAACGAATTATCTGCAAGCATGGCTGCAGCAGGGAAGGCTGCAATATTAATGGAGGGAACATGGGGTACAGACTGATATGATGCATCTCCATTCTCACATGGGGGCTGGTGGGGCCTTTTTATCACTGTGGGTGGTTTTCCTACCCAGTCCCTGAGTACTTTCCAGAGCTTTCAAAAATTGGTGGACCAGTAAGCATGGCATAATTTGCAGAGTAGTCAAG
>JBBPLN010000810.1:0-13136 GCA_038089815.1 Sutorius eximius
GTAGGGCTGTACGTCTACCTAACTGACTTCTTGTTCTTGGGCTTAGGGGCTAATAGCCCTGAAGAGGAGAAAGGAAAAGTGGTGAGTTGTGTTGCTGCTCTGGTGGAGTTATGGGGAACTCTCCGAAGTGAACTAGACTGGAGGACATCCAGCTAGCTCACTCCAGCTTATATAGGGACCAGCTACCTATGTACACCCATGTATGGTAGATCTAAGATAAATACTAATCTATATATATATAGTAGTAGTCCGTATGGTTACAGCGAGGCTGCAGAGCCATGGAATGGAAGATAATAATGTCCATGAGGTTACCATGAGGTGGCAGAGCCTCGATGAAGCATGTAAGTAATAAATAGGAATGGAAGAGATAACATACGCACAGTGCATGTGTGCATAGAAGAAGAGGCACAGCCTCATAATGGAAGCGTGTACACGCATACAATGCATGTAGATTGTATGGCGATGAGATCGCCAAGATCAGATGCTAGATCTAATCATAAATAGGGGTTATGCACAAGTGCACAATCTAGCATGCACTTGTGCTCATGTGATCACATGATATGATGACTGGTATGCCTCGAGCATCTAAGTGGCATCAGGGATCATGTGACTGATCATCTAGGACTCAATCCTAGTAGATGTAGCCTTGAGCTACGAGTCATGAGTGCTTGATGGGTGCTTAACCGAAAATCATAGGGGTTAAAATGTTACCCTGTAACAGTGATGGCATAGGGTATGGAGTATGTATACAACAATCCAGCAATGTTCATCAAGCATATTGGTGAAGATGAGGATGTCATTGAGATATACAAGGACCTTGCCCTTGTGGATAAGGTTGTGGAAGATGTTGTTCATCAGATTCTGGAACATAGAGGGTGAGTTAGTCAATCTGAAGAACATAACTGTTGGCTCAAAGAGTCCGAGATTAGTTCGGAATGCTGCCTTCCATTTGTTGCCTTCCCAGATCCAAACATTGTTATAGCCCCAGCATACATCGAGCTTAGTGAAATATTTAGCACCTTGAAGTTTGTCAATGAGCTCAGAGATAAGCGGAAGCAGGTACTGGTTTTGGATGGTGATAGTGTTGAGCTTTCGATAGTCTTAGACCAGGTGCAGCTTTCCATCCTTCTTTTTGATGAAAAAGAAGGTGGATGCGAATGGTGACTTTGACAGACAAATACAACCTGAGCACAAGTTTTCTTTGACGAATGCCCATAACTCTTTTGTTCCTCAGGACTGAGGTTGTAGACCTTACAATCGACAGCATGAGTACCTGGAGTTAATTCAATTGTGTGATCCCATGGGCAGCATTCAGGTAGCTCATCAAATGATTTCTTACTGAAGACATCCTTGAACTCATGGTAGGGTTCAGGAATGAGTTCCTTGAACGTTTTGGGTGCATCTGACTTCTGAGCTTCTTCAGCAAGTTTCTGCACTGTGGTGGTCTGGGCACAATTCTGTTGTGACATACAGTATCCATGGATATCAAATGCAAAAAGGCATTTGCCTTCTGCTAGTACACCTGTGGGAAACATTTCAACATCCTCGGACTCCTCCTCCTCCTCAAAGCATGAGCAAGAGGCAGCAAGCATGTAGGCAGCAGTGAAAGCACAGCGTATGTACTTGCCAATCTATTTCTGGGTTGTGAAAGCAAAGCCATTTGTAGCCAAGGAAGAGGTCACTAGTTCTGAGGTTGGTCACTCCAAAGGCAATCCATTCTGCATGGATGCTGATCTGCATGCAAAGAGTGACATAGTATGTGATAGAGCCTCCTTTGTTAAGTGTACCATCTGCATTATAGACAGGAATCAGGCAAGGTAATGGCTGAGTGCGGAGGCCTTTAGCTGTAATGAATTCAGTGTCAATGGAGGAGCCAGTGCACCTGCTGTCAACTGTCAAAGATGATGGTCTTCAGCTGGCACAGTCTAGGCTCCACGAGGTAGGCAGCATCTCTAGTAGTGAGAACTTACTAGGAATAGCAGAGCAACAGTGCAGCAAGTTAGAATGAGTAAAGCGAGGATAATGAGCAAGCTGTGAGGTAACAAGGTATGCTAGTAGCTTAGATGCTTGGAGTTATCCAGGTATCCTGCTTATAGATTGAGGACAGAGCAGAGCTCCTTAAGTACTACATGATAATGTATGGTAGTGTTTGTCCATATCCTAAAAGAGAGATGGCTCTAGGGCAGCAAAGGATAAAATGGGCAAAGCCCTCAACTGCTATCTATCTATCTAAGATAGAAGCCTGGACATAGTGGGTAGAACCCATAACCCACTATCTCTCTTATCTCTGATAAGCTGATAAGCGATAAGAAGATAAGAGATATGCAATAGCTATCAATAAGAACCAATGGCAATAAAGGTGCTTATCTATGACATCAATGATAAGTCAAAGTGATAGTATAATGGCCTAGACTGTTCTCTCAGTCTATGAGTCAGACATGATATGTCATATAGACTTGGCCTAGATTCATAGGTTTTAGATTCAAAGATCAGAAAATGAATACCTAGAATCTCAACATCAACTAGTGCCCTAAGGGTAAAGTGGCATTGGTTGTCAATAGTGGAAAATTGCACATTGAGAGTGAGGAAATTTCTGGGCCCTCAAATGAATTGTTTGGGGCTGTGAAGTTCCTGAATTGCTCATGCCATGTCTTCAAGAGAAAGTTTGTTGAGCTTGGTGAGGACGTCTTCTGTAGCCTTGTGGTGGCGGCATGTGTGAACAAAGGTGTACAGGAGAGTGATGGCATGTGATGGCTCTTGATTGCATAAGCGTCGAGCATACCACAGTGAAGACCAAGGGGTCAGTCATTCAGGTATGGGGAGTTTTGTTTGTGCTGATTTCAAATTTGAATGATCTACTGAGGAGGCAGGACTAGATTGTGATGGAAGCTGATTACATTGATTATTTGAGATGAAATTATGGGTCAACAAGGGTGTGCTATCTCTCAACCATTCTAAAAACCCTGCAGCACTTCTTTGCACTCCTCATCCACAAGCTTCATGACCATGTTGTGAATGCACTGAGCCTGAGTAACTGGTGGCTGTGGACAATTGCGAGAAAGATGATTAGGATCACTGCAGTTATAACAAAGTTGATGCCCATGAACACGGCTGATGTCCATAGGTGCCCCTTGGCCACCAAATGTGGTGCCAGTAGGGTCACAGCAATCACCAATGGTACTTGCATTTGAGGGTGCAGCACTAGGAGGAGAACTGGGTGTGATGGTCAATGCCACAGAGGACATAACAGGAGGAGGACACAACAAAAAAGCATACTGACCAGGATTGAAGCAGCTGGTGGAGGTACTAGAGTGAGCACTGGACAGATTGCCTATGAGGGGGACTTTTCCTCTGTGGCACACTTCGATAGCCTTTCCAGTCTTCTTTACAGCCTTCCAAAAGGCAGTGAGATCCCTTGTTGTTACCATGTCCTGATTGTCCTTGGCAGCATGGATGATAGTCTGATTCATATTTGTCTTCATCACATTGATGATGTGGTCAGTGGCAGGTGTATTGGCTGTGATGTTGTTGGAACCTGCCTTGGATAAGATCTGGGTGAGTTGGATGAGGTACTGCTCTGTAAGGAGAGAATCTTGCTTGAAGGTTCAGAGGCAGGCTTGCGTGTCAGCCATTTTGCTGAGTGGCATGTACATATCTTTCAAACTTGCAATGAAAAGGTTCCAAATGAAACAAGAGGCATCATTAGGGGATTTGGACATTTTGGTTGAACAGTAGGCTCCAGACCAAGTCAACACTGGCCCTTCATTCATGAGCTGGCAGGTGGCGAGGATCTTCTACTCATCTATATAGTTATGATTGAATTGCTAGTAAATCTGCACATGCCAGAACCAGTCGACAAACTTCAACTTGTTGCTGTCAAAAGAGTTTGGCTTGGAGATTTTGACAGGTGAGGCATGGGGTGCAGCTGGCACAGCAGCAGCAGTCAGGTGGGTGGGGATATGGTGGTGAGACATGGTGGCAAGGTGCGGGAGCTGTGGGAAAAAGATAACATTGAGTTACTGTCAAGGCTGCTAGAATCTGAAGTGCAAAATCACGTGGGTGCATTGGAGGCCAGGAAAGAAGATTGTATTCAGGCTACACCAGAGCACAAGGGAAACAGTACCTAGGAAAGAAGAACTCGATGTTAGGGAACAGAGAGTGTCAAGTTCTAGTATATTGTTACGACCAAGGCCTAAGTGGCGCTTGGCAAGCCCTAATGATGGCTGAAGGTGAAGGTCCGGGCTTGATACCAGACAGTAAAGATCCAGACTTGATACCAGATGGTGAAATGACAATTGTAACATCCTCATGACTGAAGGTTGACCAGGATGAGGAGATGCATTGAAGCAAGATACAAAGGTACAAGGAATGCCATATGAATATAGGGAGATCAAGGTTAAGTGACCTACTAGAGAAGCGAAGGTATATATATGATAAGTGAAGGGTGCTGACTAAGCAGTATGAATGGGGAACTATGCAAGGGTTGTCAAGGGTTAGGAACACGTGCATGCAAAGTGCGATAAGTGCGAAGGAAGATACATGTGGAGGGTCCGTCTGATAAGATGTTAGCTGCGAAGACGAAGAGATAAGAGATATGAAGATAATGGATGATGCATCAAGCAGGGATCCGTAGGGCATAGGGCGTGAAGGAGGACGCGTGGCCTGTAGTCCATCTGGTGGGAGCCCAGGGTAAAGGGCACAAAGAAGCCCAGGGTAAAGGGCACAGAGGTAAAGAACCACTGTGATGAGGAAGGTGGGTGATAAGGAAGCAGTGGTGACAAGGAAGGCATGGTGCTTCTGTGAGATGGAAGCAGGGTGACAAGGAGCCAAGGTGACAAGGTGGCAGAAGGTACCGAGGTGCCACTGTGGCATGAAGGGGTGATGGGAGGGCGACTATCACACAGTCCTGTAATGAAACAAGAGAGGGGTCCAGAGGACGAGTCAACTGTGAATACCAGTGAAGGTACATAGGGTCGTCAAGGCAAGGGTCAAGGTGGTCATATGATCAGAGGAGTCACAGGAAGAGGCATGTGATCGAGGAAAAAGACAGGGGCATATGTAGATTGTAACATATATAACCTATCTATGAAAGGAGGTAGGGGGTTCATGACCATGACTATGAATAAAAGGGGTTTGTGCATAGTAAGAAAACTAAATAAGATCAAGGGTGATGATGGATGGGGTGGCTGCAGTGTCAATTGGGGTGCACTCATGACAGTATGAATGTAGGACGTGAGGTATGAAGAATGGAATGTAAGTGTCCAGGTCCGAGAAATGGTGGCACACAGGGCCGACGAGAGGCTGTGCACATGCTTGCCCTTTTCCGACACTGAGCAATGTTATTATCAGCCTTCAGTGAGTTCCTTTGCTTGTTATCGGATGGATGCTACTCATTTGCATCCGATGTCATTAGCTTACCTAATCATGTAAGTCCATATATATTCTTATATCGGTTGGACGGACACACTACACCCAGGACCACAAGACATCGTGAGTCAACTCAGTGCGAATGACGACTGCAACACCGACGGCACACTGTTCCTTGCTGCCTCCATCTTGTCTGCTCGGGTCCCGAAAGCTCACCACTTGAAAGTATTGTGAGTCGATCTAGTGCCAATGATGATGGGCATGCCCTTGCCGCCTCCACCTCGCCACATGATAATCGCCGCGTGGAGATCAAATGCTGTCCACTCCCCCCCTTCCCTTTGAGCACGACGTGTCTCACATTTGCTGGTTACTCTCATGTTGTAACTTAGATGTATGCTATGGATGAGTTTGCATCGATGTGCACCCCGAGTGAATCAGAATATATTTGGGCACGAAAAATCACTTGGCCAGTCAGCATGATTATCATCAACCTCGCAACCCATTATATGTGATAAAAACGCGATAAACAAATCCCACTGTCACTTTTTTTCAGTAGCCAAAATCGACATTCAGTGATGGTACTTGGCAATGATAATGTGTGCATTGTCACTCATTATCTGACTTTACTTCCCTCAGAGTCATCGTCATCCTCGTATCCCTGAACAGGTCTCCGTGGTCGTTTCGGAACTGACAAATGACAAAAGTCAGTAAGCTGCGAATAGCGCGTCCGGTAGCACGGAGGCTCACGAGGGTATGTGGTTGGGATGCGTTCGGCGGGAACGTAGCCAAAGTACTTCAGCCTGATCGATGGGACCGTCAAAGCAAATACAGGACCCGCCGCTCCCATAACGCAGGACCAGAAGATGACCGGTTGTTCATGTGCAAGGTATTGCTGTGTCGCTCACCGAAGGTAAGCACTAACAAGTCAAGGGGAGACAAACACTGACAAGGTATCTGTAAGTTCTCCGGAATGGCGAAAGGAGGGTCGCCATGACGGTGCCTGATTTGGGTCTTACAAGTGTATTCTCGAGGAGGAAGACGGAGACAATGTTTGGCTCTGTATGTGCATCTTTGGCAACGGCCCCAGCCGGGCCAAGCCGGAACTCCATAAGCCGAGGACCGTATTGGGTCGCATTTCTTGGAAGGCGGGGGCAAGGTACGGTTGCTTATCGCTTTGATCATTTCCACATCGGCACGAGCTGTATGGTGAAATGATATTACAGCTCTGTCTGCGCGCCCAAATGCTTCTACTCCTGAACGAATGTTGATACAGACGATTTTGATCTCTTTATGTTTTGGAAAGAAGCGTCGATGATTCGGTCAAACCGGGGCAGCGGCTAGGCTCACGGTGCGTTATATATTGGTACATGTCAACGGAACTACGAATGCCCTACTGCTACAACAGCGCTATAAATTGGTACTTAATGATACAAATGTGACGACTTCGAAATCCAAGGCAACGTAAAACACCTCACATAATCTCCTTTTCAAATTCAGGTAGAGCCAAATAGCATTACCGGATCTATGAAACGTTTATGATCCGCGCAGTCTACTTGACGTCAACCTATGAGACTTAGTGAGCAGAATAACTGCAATGAACTTGCTGTTATTGTCTCACCGTAGTCCCTACTACCGAGTTTCAAATACCGAACAGTGATAAAGTTCAGAAATCCTGACCTCGCAGCTTGTCTGAGCTGAATCGTCTCGGAACAAGGACTTAGGTTCCAGATTCTGAACTTCGAGAGAAAGAAAAAAAATTGAAATTATTTATAGAGGGTTTAAGTCTGGAAGAAGTGAAGATCCTCGCAATTTACTTCCCTAGAAATATAGGAAAACTAAAGACTTAGGCTCTTCCTTCAAACCAATCTTTAAACAAAAGCACAGGATCTCGTAGCGTCGCATTTGCTAACTATCTTCAAACAGTCGCAAGACTTACGCTACCTTCGATCTTAGTACTTTGAAAGTAGAAAACGTAGAAGAAAGAAAATATAAAAAAAACTAGTGGATAGAAATTTAGTGGGAAAGGAACTTCCCAGAAATGTTCCAAGGATACTGATATCCTTGGCTTGCCAACCTGATTGGGCGCCATTATATGTGTGTGGGAGTTTTGCTGGAAGGACGAGCGACATATAAACTTTCAGTACTTTGTCGTGTATACACACAAAGAATCCCACCTCTTACCTAGGTTCCTAAACCACCAGCAGCACACGCGAGGCTAGCATCAGTCGGGTGGCTGGGTTCGTTGGTGGTTCTGGTAAGAGTTCGCTGCTTAGAAGGAGAAGTTATAGATAAAGGATAGAGTTTAGATGAAAGATTCATATTGAATCGAAGTATCAGACCAATGAACTGTCATTCGATCAGCTCTGTATGAAATAGACAGACGGACAATGTTCGGTTGTAAATATATAATTTAGTTTATATAAAAAGAAAAAAACGGTTAGTGGACGAATATTGAAAATGGAGAACGAATATATGTGAGAGTAGAAGAGCCTTGGTGGTGTATGTTCCAGGCTTGTCCGGCCCTCCCAACCATGGTAAACTCCATGTCGTATTTTGTGGAACTTACCCCTCTTGGATATCTATCTATCTGGAAAAGAACCCTTTACCCCACCCTTAATCCACAAGACGGTCTACTCCATTATAATATAACTTACAATTTATTCTCGAAAAACGTTCTTATTCAGTAACATTTCATAAGTACATCAGTAAATTCCTTACTAAATGAAGCTTATGAAAGGAGGCAAACGTAAAATTTGAGATCCCAGTTAGAAACTGTGTTGGATCCAATAAAACTAAAATTTCATACGGAAAAAACTAAGAAAATTAAAAGAAGAGTTTCCCCAACCTAAATTGTGCACAACCTGGATTAGTAGTAACCTTCGCAAAAGGTTTTAAATAACCTAATTAATCTAATTAATTCGGAATAAAACGCGAAATTTGCTTCCTTTCTTACAAAAACTATTCTATAACTACCGGGAAAACTTCAGTTTCTTTTATAAAAAATGTGCTTCACTAATACTAATAAAAAAGCTAACTGGATTAGGTTACCGTTAAAATTCACAAACAAAGCTGATTCTAATCCGTTAGTTCTATCGCAAAACTCTATACCGCGGCTGGTAACGGTTCTTTATAAAAATATTTACAGTTAGTTTACATAACCGTTATAATCACTGTTAATATCGCAAAACAAAAAAAACTGGAATAATTACTCTGAATAGGTACACTGTTGATGCGATGGTCTTCAGAATCCACGATGCAACGTCCTTTCAATACTGGTTCTTCTCAAAATCCACGGAAAAACTGCTTCACAGCAACCAAATAAAAAAAAGTTCCCGTCACGTGCCCTAGACGTACGAAAACGGGACATGGTCAGAATATGCCGAATATTCTTACACTATCACTCACCAAGAAAGTAAACCGTTGAAATTCACTATTCACAAGAAAAACACTGGCTAACACTTTCACTAATAAAGGCACTTTTTAGAAAATATTTGACGAGAACTGAGCTCGATCGCCAATGCTACCTTCTTTTTATACCCTTCACCACAGAGCTTTCATCACAACTACCAAAACCCATCACTGGAATCCTTCCAGAAACCCCTACGATGAGAAACCATCTCGAGCCATTCAGCTATGCCATAGCGAAGGCTTTCCATAAAAACACCTGCCTCACTAACATATTTCTAACCCAAAAACCCTTACACTCAAAAATTCTCATCAGACGGTACAGTTTGAGTGTGTACCAGTACGTTTATTGAAAGCTCTTTGTGTATGCTTTCTCGTACTTGTTGTCCACCAAACTATATCACCTCATATCTATTGCCCGTTCCGTTTCCGCGACGATCCCTCAATAATCATAAACATTATCTGACCAAAATGTTCTATCAAACCCTTTCAGATGAGGTTTCGTCTTGTTGGAGACATCGTTACCACTCACTTTTAGCCAGTCTAAGCCGAATGAGTGGTAACAGTGGTTCGTGCCAACAATAAATGTTTGTGTTGATACCACCGATCTGGAAACAAATGTTTAGCAACATTTTTCCAGCAACCTTTGTCTAGCAATATTTTAGACCTGTCCGTCTGGTATAATAAGGGGTTGGGGAACAACATGTGGCATAATATCGTATCTTTTGGGTTGTATGTCGTTTGCTTCGCATGGGACGACTCTAAAGCAACTTGAGTCGTTACATCACCCCCCACCTGAACGCTAATAAGACTTTCTAATGAAGGATTATTAGTGAATAACGCGCAGTATCGTGATTTTGTTGTTGCAGTGCCAACCTGTTACGTGGGGCTGCCCACAAAAGCCGGGCTATCATCGAGATATCTCGCCTTTTTTCTGTGAAAGTAAATTAAAACCATTGCCAATGATACTCTCTTATGACCCTGAGTTTTACATCACCATTATATCCTTGGCATGAAAAACTCCTACCTCGTTTCCTGACAAGTCCTGTAATTCGTATAGGTTATTCCCAATCTTTCGACATATACGACACTTTACAAATTTCTTGGCGAACTTCCTACATTTCTGTTGGCTCGCGTCGCTCCTTCGGAACACTTCCTGTCCTACCTGAAATTCTCTGACTTTAGCTCGCGTGTTATATTGCTTAGCGTATCTCTCATGGGCTTTAGCAAGGTTTTCCTGTATCTCTTCTCTAATTAAATGCACTTTACCATTCGTGGCGTCAGCGCGAACGTCTTCACCACTAAGAGCGTTCAATTTCTTCAGGAGTCTGTAAGCGCTGGCGTGTAGGATCATGTTTTGACCGAACAGACACAAGTAAGGGCTCATTTTTATTGCCGAATGAAAACTACTCCGTATAGAAGCCATAATATCTGGTAGATATTGGTCCCATTTTTCATGTTGGTCTTCCACATACGATCGAATACCCGTAATTATGGTCCTATTGACCCTCTCAGATGCATTAGATTGGGGAGCGTAGTTTCCAGTTCTTATGTGCTTGATTCCCAAGTTTTGCAGATATTTTTGGAAGTCCTTAGCCTTAAACTGGCTGCCATTATCTGACAAGAGAGATTCGGGTACACCAAATATAGAAAACATTTCACTAAGAAATTTTATGACGTGGGCCGTTGTGGCTTTCGGAAGAGCTTTAGTCAAAGGAAACTTAGTGAACTGATCTAATAAAATAAATATAACAGTGTTCCCTTGTTTAGTTCGAGGGTAAGGTCCTAAGAAGTCAATATACACGTGCTGAAATGGCCTTTCTACAATGAACTGGTTACCCATTTCAGTTCGAGTACTAGTGTTAAGATCTTTGCTTTCATTGCAAACTTGGCATATGGCGATGTATGACTTTATGTCCAGAGACATTTTAGGCCAATAGTAGAATTCTCGGACCCTATGTAGAGTTTTAAGAAATCCACCATGACTGCAATTAGGGGGTTCATGGAGACTAGTTATTACTTGTGTAGTTAACGTACTGGGAACCCATAACCGCCAACAATCGCTTTCGTTAAGCACGTCAGATGTCCTGAACTTGATTCTTTTGAATACTAACCCGTCCATTACTTTTAGATCTGGAAGCTTTTCTTTAAAGTCCTGTACTAAATCTATGATGCCTAAATATTCCTCGCTTTTGAAGTCAGGGTGATCTATCTCTAAAGGCGGAGCGACTTCCTCGACCTCCTCCGTAAATGATCTAGATAGCGCGTCTGGTACTATGTTAAGTGACCCTTTTCGATGTTCTATTGTGAACTCGAATTGAGACAACTTCATGGACCAACGTGCTAATCTGCCTGTAAGGTCTTTCTGTGACATCAGCCACTGCAGGCTCGCATGGTCTGTGATAACCCTGAATCGGTGACCTTCCACGTATGGTCTAAATGCTCTTATGCTGAGAACTGCTGCTAAGCATTCTAGCTCGGTTATTGAGTAGTTTCGCTGGGCTGAATTTAGCTTATGGGAGAAAAAACATATTGCCCGTTCATTCCCTTCTTCATCCAGCTGAGCTAAAACCCCTCCTACTCCGGTTTTACTGGCATCGCAAGCTATGAGAAATTCTTTCTCGAAGTCTGGATTTATCAATACGGGTGCCTCTGTCAGACGTTTCTTTAGCTCCTCAAACGCTTCTAAACCTGGTTGGTCTAGTTTGAACTTTCCGCCTTTCTTAACTTTCAGGCATTCAGTAAGCGGAGAAGCTACAGTAGAAAAGTCATGAATGAACCTCCGGTACCATGAACACATACCTATAAAGCTTCGGAGCTGCCTCAATGTCCTTGGAGGATCTAGCTTGGTTATGGCTTCCACCTTCTTTGGGTCTGTCTGGATGGTTCTATTGCCTACCACATAACCAAGATATCTCAGCTGCTTGAAGCAGAACTTTGATTTTTCGACGTTAATCGTTAGTCCAGCTTCTCGAAGTTTCACTGAAACTAGCTTGAGAAGTTCTAAGTGATCGTCGAAATTCTCGGAGAATATCAAAAGGTCGTCCAAGTAAACAAAGATCCTATCTCTATACTGGGACGGTATCACTTTGTCCATGAGTTGGCAAAGCCTTTGAGCAGCATTTGATAGACCAAACGGCATCACGTTAAATTCGTAGAGAGGTCTACCGGGTATGGTGAAAGCTGTTTTCTCCTTAGATTCCTCATCCAGCTCGATTTGCCAGAAAGCATCTTTCAAATCGACGCTAGAGATGTAGACTGTCTCCCCTAATCTAGATAAGAGACCGCCTATATTTGGCAAAGGATACGCAAACGGCTTAGTGACTGCATTTAACTTTCTAGCATCTAGGCATAGTCTAACTTTATCTGGTTTTATGACAGGAGTGATGGGGGAATTCCATCCGCTTTCACTTTCCTGTATAATCCCTTCTGATAACATTCTATCAATGACCTCTTCCAACTTCTTTTGGATAGCTGGTGAGTAGGGGTAATGTCTTTGCTTTACAGGTAAAGCATCCCCTGTATCAATAGTGTGTTTGAGCAGGTGTGTTCGTCCTAAACCTAGTTTGCTATACGATGGAAAGGTCGCTACTACCTCCGAAAGTCTGACACTTTGTTCCGTGCTCAAAGTATGTTGACAATTTTCGCTTACTTCACTATCATTGATCTGGATCTCATCCAGCTTGAATTCACATAAGTCTCTGGCTAAACCAAAGGAAGACATGAAGTCCCATCCTAAATATAATTCTTGTTTCAAGGATGGTCCTATCAGTATGTCCAGTTTTCTCTCTTCACCTCTGAAAGTCACCTGAACATTTTTGATTCTCCCTATAATCTGTTGTGGTTGCCCATCCGCGGTTAGTATATGTCCATGGAAAGGAGTGAAACTAACGCCTAACTCTTGTGTAAGCTCTAATGAGCCTTTCCCTAATACTGTTACGGAAGAGCCTGAATCTAAAAGACCGTTTATAGACCTACCGAACATCTCGACCGTCCCATAGGGTCTTATATCTTTTGACTTTTCCAACACGGATGACTCTATAGCCAACTTTTGTGCTTTCCTAATACTATATCGTTCTCGCGTCTTCTGAATCCGATTACTAATCGGAGCTTTGTCTAATATAATTTCATTGCAAAATATTCTGTGGCGAATATTTTCATATCTTTTTAATTTCTTATCATAAGATTCTCTTAAACTATCTGGTATACTTTGTTCTTCCTTTGAACATTCTAAGCTTATCTGACTATTACTAAGATCTACTTCTTTATTTTCAGGTTTATTTATATGTACTTCATTCTTAAAACTATTATCTAAACTAGGATTATCTTTAATTGGTTCGGGATCTAAGCATACTTCCGGTTTT
>JBBPLN010000811.1:0-13128 GCA_038089815.1 Sutorius eximius
TCGTGCTTTGTTGCTTCCCGAGAGGTAAATTCTGCTGAGTAATTGTTACTGAGTGAGAAGAAGAGTTTTTGTTTACATTGAATTTTTGTCTTATTTTCATTATTTTCACTAGTTTTAATTATTGAAAACATTTGAAAAGTGCTCTAAAACGTGTATTATTCCTGGAACACTTGAAGGATACTTGTTTTTGGACCTGCCATAGCGATTTCTAGCAGATTTGTTTTTCACCCAGCGCGGGATCACTGCTATTATCAGTTAAGTAATTTCTTATGAGTATATGTTCTTCGTTGGGCGAGACGAAGCTGTTAAAAGTGATTGCTAGCAAGTTTACATCCTTCCAGACATCCCAGTTGTTCAAACAAATAATCCATCAAATTTGAGAATCAACTTGCGATCGCAGAATCTACAACAACAACTACAAACAATAACAAAAGACTTCTATCAACTACTAGAGGATGGCACCAAATGTTGTTCCAGATCCGACAATTTGTGACATCTGTACCGACATCATTTATGTAGATGAAGAATGTGTACACCTGAGCTGCATGGCAGAGAGGGAGAAGAAGCTGACTGAGATGGTTTCAGTGCTCCACACTCAAGTAGTTGCCATGAGAAAGGCATTTGTTGCTGTTGAAGATACCTTGCGAAGACTTGGTATGACCATGAACTTCAACCATTCGCATGAGGTAGAGGTTAGACTCCCCAGAAGTGTTCGTGACTCAACCAGAGCCAAAACGCAGCAAGTTAATTCGTCGAAGCAAACAAAGTCAAAGAAAACTACAATTTCACCTTTGGTAATTCCCAACGCTACCTCGAAGTCATCTGAGGATTTAATTATCAAGGTGAGCAAGAATAAAACTTCAATATCATCCGAGCTTCCACCAGTATCCTCTTCACCCGCTGCTAACGATGATAACTTGGTTGTTCTATCAGCTGCAACACCTAGAGCTGGTTCTGCATCTTCTTTGGCTGCTGCAAATAACGAGAACTTGCCTTTTCAATCAATTGCAACACCTACATCCGTTGATTTAACTGCTGATGGCACTCTGACTACTGATACTTCGCCAAAATCTGTATTCGTTTCCAGACTTGGTCCCGAGGTTACAGAAGCAAAAGTTCTAAGCTACATTGAACGAAAGGGAGCCAACGTTGAGAACCTGAAGGTGCGAAAAATGTTGTTCAGAGAGCCGAGAAACCACTCATCGTTTGTCATAACTGTTACTGATGACAACGTTTTCAACAACCTCATTCGACCTATGTTTTGGCCGAAGTTTTCTGTGGTTCATGAGTACCGTACTTTTTTACGAGATACAAGGACTTACAGCAATCTCGACTAGCACCAATCTCAAATCAGTTCATCAATCCTCACTTATCAGTCAATCATCAATCAAGAACATCGTCTACAACTTCTCTACTATTGGATTTGATTTCAAAGTCATCTAACACAGGTTTTTGTGTTGTCCACATCAATATTCAGAGCCTGGCGCTGCATATCGATGAACTACGCTGTGACCTGTTATCAAAAACTCCAGATGCAGTACTCATCTCAGAAAGTTGGACCAATTCCACACACGATGATAACATCCTAGCTGTTAACGGATACAAGCTCCTAAGAAATGATAGGCCCAACCAAAGGCGTGGAGGAGGAGTAGCTATCTATCTGAAAAAGCAATACAAAGCCAGAGTATTATCAAGATCAAAAGTGTATGGTGAGTCTGAATTTATTATTATTGACATCAAGTTACAGTCAACAAGTATTCTACTTGGATGTGTGTATAAACCTCCAAATTGCTCACACCTTGTCAACTTTTTTGATGAAATGAACAACTACTGTGGTCAGTATCCGCACATCATAGTCTGTGGAGACTTAAACATCAACTTGCTGGAACCATCCAGCACAAGGAAGGATTATCTTGCTGCCATATCAGGTCTTGGACTGGCGCTTGTTAATACGGAGATGCCCACCCACTTCCAGGGCAGACCGACTTTATTGGATCATGTTTTGGTTTCGGATGTGGAACGTGTTAATAAGTACCAGCAGCTGTCAACTCGCTATTTTTCGAAACACGATCTCCTCATAGCAGTATATGACCTTCCCTCAGTCAATGATGTCAACGAGTTCTACACTTACCGTGACTTCTCGAATATTGATATGAATGGCCTCAGCTCCGTTATGTACACGTCAGATTTCTCAGCCTTGTCAATGCTTTCCTTAGACAATGGGATCAGTCATTTTCAATCGCAAATAGTTGATGCTTTCAACACTTTTGCCCCGCTGGTTACCAAAAGGAAGATCGATCCAAAAGCACCCTGGTTAACATCTGAGATCATGCGCCTTAGAGCTGAAAGAGATGATGCCTACAGGAGATACAAGCTTCTCTCAAATCCTTTGGATAAGTCAAATCAACGTCAAATCTTCAACAATCTGCGCAACAAGGTGGTGTCTTCTATTAGAAATGCAAAGATGAGGTTTTTTTCTCGTACCTTCGACAAAAACCTTAACACTAAGCAGCTATGGAAAAACCTACGAATCAATGGTGTCAACAACAAGCCTCAGGTTGAGTGTACTTTATCACCTAATGAATTAGCTTCTGTATTTTTTCCAGAATTCAATATTACTGTGGATCCTTCTGTGGTTAAGGAAAGAGCTAGTCCTGGTTTCACTTTTGATGTCGTTACTGTAGATGAAGTTTTGAGAGTACTGTCTTCAATTCAGAGTAATGCTATTGGTCTGGATGGATTCTCGCTAAAGTTCTTCAAAATTATACTACCATCTGTTATCTATATTTTTACTGACTTTTTGAACCGCTGCTTCACAAGCTCTTACTTTCCACTGTGCTGGAAGATTTCAAAAGTTATCCCTGTTCCCAAAGGAAAGTCTGGCGATTTCAGACCGATTAGTTTGGTACCAGCTCTTTCAAAAGTTATTGAGAAAATTATGTGCGAGCGAATTTCAACCTATCTTGAACACAACAAGCTTCTAAGTGCTTTCCAGAGTGGTTTTCGTAAAAAACACAGCTGTAAAACTGCTACTCTTCATGTGTCGCATCAAATTGGAAAAGAGATTGACAATAATCGCATAGTGTTCATGGTACTCATCGACTTCTCGAAAGCATTTGACACTATTAATCATCAACAACTGATTCTAAAACTTAAACGGCGATTTGGTTTCTGTCCTAGTGCTGTGCAACTGATGAGAAGTTATCTGGATCAACGTAAGTCTGTTGTCGTTAATAATGATGTCTTTTCAGAGGAAATCTCGAACAGTATGGGTGTACCCCAGGGATCGAATCTTGGACCATTGCTCTTTTCAATGTTTGCAGAAGATATGTCAGACGTATTCTTGTTTGTATCTCCCCATTTCTATGCTGACGACACGCAGTTACTGATTTCCTGTGATATCAAGGACATTTTATCAACTATTGACAACATCAACCAAGATTTGCAAAATTTGCTTAATTGGGCAAATGCTAATGGACTAAGGATAAATTCTAACAAATCCCAATGTATGGTGATTTCGAGACGTCCTTTAGATTTGACAACGATTCCAGCTGTTTCTATTGGTGCTGACGTCATAAACTATGCAGATAAAGTGACTAACTTGGGTATTGTGATGAACTCAAAGCTAAAATGGGACGACCATCTTGCGAAAGCGACGCAAACCATTTACTTTGGATTGAGATGCCTATGGAATAGTGCGAGATTGTTTCCGGTGGAAACCAAATTGGATCTAGTCAAGTCACTTCTTGTACCTCACATTATTTATTTTGATGTAATTGTTGGTGAACTTAGCTGTAGAAATGTTTCTGTTATTGAACGAGCGTCTTCGTAAATACCCAGATAGCACAAAGCATAATAAAAGTTTACTTAAAGTGTGCTAGAAAAAGATTTCAGTAAACTAAAAGTCTACTAAAATCTACTGAAAGTATACAAAAAGTACACTTTTATCATGCTGTTTTCGCCTTATTGTCGTCCTGAAAGCAAACTTTTTTAAGCACATTTTTAGTTTAGTTCGCTTTAAGTACACTTTAAGAAGATAGCTTATAGAAGTTCGATTAAAGTAGTACGCAATATGTGAGCTTCAAAAAGTGAGCTTTTAGACAAAAACTAAAAGTAAGCTCACATTATATCGCTTAATGTATACTTTTAAAAGTTTACTTAAAGTAGTTTGCTGAAAGCATTCGTTAAAAAGATCGCTTTTAGAAGAAATTAATTAGCAATCTTGCAAAAGTTCGATTAAAGTAGTATACAAAAAGTGAGCTTAAAAAAGTATGCTTTTAGAAAGTAACTTTAAGTTAGCTTAGATAAGCTGGCTTAATGTAGTATAATTAAAGTCTTCTTCATATAGTTCACATTTAGAAGAAAACATTTAGTAGACTTCTAGAAGTTTACTTAGAGTAGTTTTCTAAAAGTATTCTTGACAAAGGTTGCTTTTAGCAAGCTTGCAAAAGTTCGATAAAAGAAGTATGCAATAAGTAATCTTCAGAAAGTATGCTTTTAGAAAATAACTCTAAGCAAGCTTGGAGATTGTCTTACTCTTTAGATTATTATGATCGAATCATTCTAATTTTTCTTCTTTTTCAACGACTTTCCACAACTGTTTTCTAGTTTAGTTCTTGTCGACTGATTTCTAGAGCTTCCTACACACGAGCAACTCCTATAGTAATCTTGACTTTGTTGCCTGGACTGGCCCTAGGATGAACACAACAGTAGACCTGGCTGGATGCTTTTCCTGTTTAGACGAGATAAAGACCCTGGAGAAGAATGCGAAAGTGAAAGATTAGTTTATTTTACTGCAAATGTATATATTATATACTCACGAACATTGAACCTGGGAAGTACGACCTCCGATATGATGAATATTGGCGCCTTAACGCGCGGGGCTATCTGGTGCGATGAGTTTCACTTGTCATAAATTGTTGAAGAATTAAGTGCCAGAGACAAGATGTACTCCATGCGAATGTTCCAAGCTTGAGTCCTCTGCCCTCAAGACAATTTTTTGAAAATTTCTGCTTTTTTAAGTACGAAAACTGTACGCTTTTAGTAGTACACTTAAAGTCTAATTTTAGTAAGACTTTCAAAAAGCTGCAGAAGTTATGGCAAAATTTAACAGAGATACTCAGTAGTCTCGGTAGCCTAGTGGATCTTCACTAGGCTTCCATGCGAATGTTCCAAACTTGAGTCCTCTGCCCTCAAGACAATTTTTTGAAAATTTCTGCTTTTTTAAGTACGAACACTGTACGCTTTTAGTAGTTCACTTAAAGTCTAATTTTAGTTTTAGTTAGACTTTCATAGAAATGCAGATGTTTTCAAAAAAATGTGTTGAGAGCACAGGACTTAAGCTTGGAACATTCGCATGGAAGCGTAGTGAAGATCCACTAGGCTACCGAGACTACTGAGTATATCTGTCAAGTTTACTCATAACGTCTGCATTTCTAGGAAAACCTAACTAAAACTAAAATTAGACTATAAGTGGACTACTAAAAGCGTACAGTGTTCGTACTTAAAAAAGCAGAAATTTTCAAAAAAATGTGTTGAGGGTAGAGCACTTAAGCTTGGAACATTCGCATGGAAGCGTAGTGAAGATCCACTAGGCTACCGAGACTACTGAGTATCTCTGTTAAATTTTTCCATAACTTCTGCAGCTCTTTGAAAGTATTACTAAAATTAGACTTTAAGTGAGCTACTAAAAGCTTACAGTGTTCGTACTTAAAAAAGCAGAAATTTTCAAAAAAATGTGTTGAGGGCAGAGGACTTAAGCTTGGAACATTCGAATGGAAGCGTAGTGAAGATCCTCTAGGCTACCGAGACTACTGAGTATCTCTGTTAAATTTTTCCATAACTTCTGCAGCTCTTTGAAAGTCTTACTAAAATTAGACTTTAAGTGAACTACTAAAAGCGTACAGTGTTCGTACTTAAAAAAGCAGAAATTTTCAAAAAAATGTCTTGAGGGCAGAGGACTCAAGCTTGGAACATTCGCATGGAAGCGTAGTGAAGATCGACTAGGCTACCGAGACTGATGAGTATCTAAGTAAAATTTACTCATAACTTCTGCAATTATTTGAAAGTCTTTCTAAAATTAGACTTTAAACAAGCTATGAAAAGCTTACAGTGTTCGAACTTAAAAAAGGAAAAATGTTCAAAAAGATGTGTTGAGGCCAGAGGACTCATGCTTGGAACGTTCGAATTAAAAGGGAATGAAGATCCTCTAGGCTACCGAGACTACTTAGTATCTCTATCAAAATTACTCATAACTCTGCAAATCTTACTGTCCATTTTGAACTATACTTATCATTGTTGTACTTATTTTTACGTTTGATGGCTATAAGATTCATAGGTGATTCATAGCCTATCAAGAACTCTTCTCCAATTATCTCGCAAGGCTTTTCCAGTTTGTAATACCTTCTCCACAGTCCCTAACCAACTTAATTTGGGAGCGCTTTACTTTCTCGGTCCTCCTATGATGTTGCTTGAGGCGAATGCTTCTTTTTTCGGTGGCGCTTCGTCGTGCATTCGTCGTGTACATGTCATAGCCATCGAACTTCTTTGTCATGCGCTCTACGATATCAAATACCTTGTACAGTGGATACAGTTCGTAGTTATATCAGATTCTCCAAAAACCATTTTTGCAGGCAGGACCAAAAATCATCCGAAGAATTCTTTTCTCAAAAACACTTATCATGTTCTTGGCTGCTGTTGACACGTTTCCGATCAATACATCAGCACAGTTATTACGTCGCACGAAGCTAGATCTCGAGATTTTGCTCAACCCAAAAATGCTGTTAAATCTGTCACAGCTTCCAATTCCTCATCATCGATCTTGAGGTTTCGGCATGTTTTAGTGCGAGCACTGGATGTTATATATTTGTTTTTCCACGTTCACCCGAAGGGTCATAGCTTTTCGCCGCGTTCGTAATCCCTTTGTATGTGTTGTACGCAGTTGTAGGGTCTTTCTCACTATGTGGCCCAGGGACTGAATGTTTGCTCTACGTTACAGTTTGTACATATGTTACAGGGAATGTATGAAATCCTTCATTCTATAACCAGGGATTTTATAAAATGTACAAGGGAAATTCTATAGAGTGTCCAATAATTCTATAAAATGCCAAGTGAATTCTATAGAATCACTAGACATTCTATAAAATGTTCTATTTCACACATTAGCTATAACATAAATATACAAACTGTACTCTACGTATAATGATCTGGAGGCAGATGTTGAACAAATCACATAAAAGCGCATCTCCTTTGTCGGAAACCTCTTGTTGATGCAAATGGCTTGGATGCCTTTTAGCTATACGAAAAGCGCTACTTAGTTTCTGCTAGGGTCATCTACAATAATAGGACGAGTCTCTTACGAATGAATGCCCAACTCACTCATTGTAGAATGTAGCTCAAACAATACTGTCGTAAGCCTGTTTAAGATCGATTAACAGGTGGTGTGTGTCTTCTGGTCTGTGGTGGATTTTCAAGTCCTGAAACCGTACTGATACTCGCCAATGATATCATTGAGATATGGTTTTGGCCGCTCGCACAGGATAAAAGACAGGTTTTTATAACTTGTGTTAAGGACGCTGATTCCTCTGAAGTTCTTTCAATCCTTTTTGGCTCCCTTCTTGTATATATGTGTATTATAATACTGAGCCTCCACTCATTAGACGTCTCTCCAGGGTTTCTTGAGCTCATTGTTTAAGTATGTATTCTTAATTCTTGAATGTTAACAGAAGAAGTCCAGGTTTTTGTATTCATTTAAACTAGTGTTGATCGATTCTGAGAAACACTAATATATCCCCTGATGGCCACTAATGGCCAAAAACTCAACTTCTTAAACTTATCAAGTACTTCCTAAAGCTACTATGATGGCATTCATTCCATTGAACATAAGTTTTTTTTCAAAAATTATAGAGCTATTTTAAAACTCCCCTCATAAGGCAAGAAGGTTTCAACAGTTCCGCTTAAATATTATAAGGACAATTCAACCGTCAATGATTTTTTTTAATAATTTCAGCCAACTCGGACAACAAAATGCTCTTCAAGTCGACTGTGCCACATCTGGAGAACATAAAAAGACATACGGGACGGGTGTCGTGTAAAAACTTACCGAGTGACCCTTGTATATTAGCTTGTTGTTTGGAGCAACTTCGATGAACTATATTAATTTTATTCCAGTTTGATATCAGTTTAATGCAGGCTTTTGTGTGTTTTAAAAACGATCAATCATTTGAACATACTTCTAACTTTGTACTTATTCAGCTGTGGAGCCAAGACAATCGAGCGTCCGCAGATTTTCATTTAACTTACAGTCTACTTTTCTAGAATTACAGAAGTACTAAGCTAATTTGACAGAAATATTCAATAGTCTTAGTAGTCTAGTGGATCTTCACTACGCTTCCATTATGATGTTCCAAGCATAAGTCCCCCGGTCTCTAGACATTTTTTGAAAATTTCGGTTTTTTAAGTTTGAACACTGCAAGCTGTTAGTAGTTCACTTAAAATCTACTTTTAGTCAGATTTTCTAGGAATTGCAGAAGTTATGACTGAATTTGACGGAGATACTCAGTAGTCTCGGTAGCCTAGTGGATCTTCACTACGCTTTCATGCGAATGTTCCAAGCTTGAGTCCGCTGCCCTTAAGACATCTTTTTGAAAATTTCTGCTTTTTTAAGTTCGAACACTGTACGCTTTTAGTAGTTCACTTAAAGTCTAATTTTAGTTAGACTTTCCAAGAATTGCAGAACTCATGAGTAAATTTGACGGAGATAATCAGAAGTCTCGGTAGCCTAGTAGATCTTCACTAAGCTTCCATACGAATGTCCCAAGCTTGAGTCCCCTGCCCTCAAGACATCTTTTTGAAAATTTCTGCTTTTTTAAGTTCGAACACTGTGTGCTTTTAGTAGTTCACTTAAAGTCTACTTTTAGTCATATTTTCTAAGAATTGCAGAAGTTATGATTAACTTTGTTTTTTTAAGTTCGAACACTGTAAGCTTTTAGTAGTTGAGTTAAAGTCTAATTTTATTCAGACTTTCAAAGAATTGCAGAGGTCAAGAGCAACTTTGAAAGAGGTAGTAGGTAGTCTCGGTATTCTAGAAGATCTCCACTACTTTTCCATGCGAATGTTACGAGCATGAGTCCTCTAGAGTCAAGACAGCCTTTTCCCTTTCTGTACATTTTAATTCAACTGACTTTCGTTAAAGCGAAATAGGCTCCGCTCTTCCTTTTCTGCTAAAAGTTCGCTTTAGTGTAACTGACGTAAGTGGTAGCATTCTTTCGTTAAATAAGCGCCGCTTTTCTAAAAGTATTCTTTCGTTAGATCAAAATAAGCACCGCTTTTCCCTTTCTTCTAAAAGTACGCTGTAATCTGACTGACTTAAGTTATACTACTAAAAGCATACTTTTGTTAGATCGAAATAAGCACCGCTTTTCCCCTTCTGCAAAAAGTACGCTTTAATTCAGCTGACTTAACTTGTACTGCTAAAAGCATTCTTTTGTTAGAAGGAAATAAGCACCGCTTTTCCTTTTCTGCTAAAAGTACGCTTTTATCTAACTGACTTAACTTGTACTGCTAAAAGCATTCTTTTGTTAGAAGGAAATAAGCACCGCTTTTCCTTTTCTGCTAAAAGTACGCTTTTATCTAACTGACTTAAGTTGTACTGTTAAAAGCATTCTTTTGTTAGAAGGAAATAAGCACCGCTTTTCCTTTTCTGCTAAAAGTACGCTTTTATCTAACTGACTTAAGTTGTACTGTTAAAAGCGTTCTTTTGTTAGAAGGAAATAAGCACCGCTTTTCCTTTTCTGCTAAAAGTACGCTTTTATCTAACTGACTTAAGTTGTACTGCTTAAAGCATTCTTTTGTTAGAAGGAAATAAGCACTGCTTTTCCTTTTCTGCTAAAAGAACGCTTTTATCTAACTGACTTAAGTTGTACTGCTTAATGCATTCTTTTGTTAGAAGGAAATAAGCACCGCTTTTCCTTTTCTGCTAAAAGTACGCTTTTATCTAACTGACTTAAGTTATACTGCTAAAAGCATTCTTTTGTTAGAAGGAAATAAGCACCGCTTTTCCTTTTCTGCTAAAAGTACGCTTTTATCTAACTGACTTAAGTTGTACTGGTAAAAGCATTCTTTTTTTAGAAGGAAATAAGCACCGCTTTTCCTTTTCTGCTAAAAGTACGCTTTTATCTATCTGACTTAAGTTATACTACTAAAAGATTGCTATTAGTAGACCAATTTCAGTTTATACTTTAATTTTCCTACTATAAGTTCACTTTAAGTTTGCTTACTTAAGAATGCGTAACTTAAGTAAGCTTTTAGCAGTACATTTTTAGCCTTCTACTTTTCTTGTGCTAAAAGTAAACTTAAATTAAGCTTTTTTTGCTCTTCTAAAAGTATGCTTTTAGCAGTATACTAAAAGCTGACTTTAAGCACCACTGTGCTATCTGGGTATAAGCAGTTGGAAAAAAACTGGAGATCACTAGAAACTGCTTTAGTTCCTGCAGTATTGAATGGATTTAGATCAAAAGTGGATGTCAGGTACAACAACATTTTCAAAGACGTCAAGGCCAAAAACTTGAGGAAAATAGACAACCTCATGAGAAAGTCCAATGAGATCACTTTAAAATCGAACGAAAAATACATTTACAACTACGTGGAAAACCTTGAGATACCTGCCGATGTCAAACTTATTCTTGGTACAGGTCCAAAGTTCAGTCTTCCTCTTACTTCATCGAACATAAGTATTCCAACGGTAATAAAGGATTTCGAGTACTGCATCTTAGAAGCTCCAGTGTCGGAAGAACAAAAAGATATTCTACGAAATAAGGGTATCAATATCATCACAAACTTCCATCACAAAACACATCTCTTAGACCGCAATAAGAATCTGCAGATTCTCAAAGATGCGAAGGCAGCTAGCGTTTTCAAGAAAGAACACCCAGACATAATCATCTCTCACGCTGATAAAGGTAACTCAACAGTGATCATACCTAAGGAAGAGTACATATCAGAGATGACAAAAATGTTTGCTGACACATCTAAATATCAAATCCTAAATAAAGACCCGACTAGATCCTTCGAGGCAAAATGTAACCAACTGATACTTCAACTAATACGATGTAAGCATGTTGACAAAAGGTCCATTTCAACAAAATACGACAGTAAAGCTCCAAAAGCTTATGGACTTCGAAAAACACATAAACAAACGATTGCATACAGGCCTGTTATCAGCAATATTGATGCTCCTAGCTATGGACTTGCGAAGCTGGTACACTCAATTCTTCATCCGGTATGTAAAGAATATAATAGAAATTTGAATAACTCTTTTGAAGTTGTGAAAAGAATCAAGGATTTCAAACTTCCAACCAACTATATTCTTGTTTCAATGGACGTGGTCTCGTTGTTCCCTAGTATTCCACAGTCTCTTGTGATGACAATTATTGACCAGGAATGGGACAATATCAAGGAGTATACAAAAATACCTAAACATCTTTTTAAAAGAATCATCAAATTCATTTTTGAGTCATCGTATTTTGTATTCAACGGGATCACCTACCTACAATTAGACGGTTCAGCGATGGGAAACCCAGCCAGCCCAGTGTTAGCCAATTTAGTAGTTGAGCATGTCTTCAAAAATGTGATTAGTATGTTGCCATTTATAGTGTTTTTCGGGTTTTACTACGTAGATGACAGTTTATTCGCCATTCCTGAGGATAAAGGTCCATATCTTCTAAATAAATTCAACGAATTTCACCCTAACATTCAATTCACCATTGAGTATGAAGAAGAAGGGAGATTGCCATTTCTTGACATTGAACTAATAAGAAAAGTTGATGGACAACTCACCACGAACTGGTATATGAAACCAACGAGTTCAGGTAGGATTCTAAATTATTTGTCAGCACATCCGATGCACATCAAAGTTAATAATGTTAGTAATATGTTAAGACGTGCAATAGCTTTAAGTAGCCAGGAATTTATCTGTGATAATATTGACAAAATTAAAAAGCTATTATTTGATAACAACTATCCAAAGGCTTGGTGCAATAATCTAGTAAATAAGTTCATGAGAAAGCATAATTCAACTGTCGATAATCAAATTGTAGATAATGAAACAACATCTGTGATAAACTACTGGAAATTTCCGAATATTCCAATAATATCCAATCAAATCATGAACCTTTTCCAAAACATAGAAGGAGTTAGACTAGTCTTATACAACATCAAAACTACCCAACAACTATATTCGAAAATAAAAGATCCTGGCAATGCTAATGACAGATCCAACGTCATATATCGAATAGAATGCAAGACCTGTAAGAAAAGATACATTGGCCAAACAAGTCAACGAATATCGACTAGAATCCAGCAACATACCTTATCATGTAGAGACATCAAATACAGAGAAAAATCATCTTTAGCTGAGCATTACCACAGTCATCATCACCCCTTCGATTTTGAAAACTATGATATCTTGGATTATGAGAAGAACCCTATCAAACGAAACATCAGTGAAATGATACACATCCAAATAGAGGCTGAGAACAAAATCAACAAGAGATCAGACACAGAACAACTAGCTGCATCCTACAAGAACCTTATCGACAACTACAAGAGAGGAGAAAACAAGAGAAGATGAAGGTCAACACCCCCCAAAAACAGTTCGATAGGTTTCAGTCTTGTTTGTATCGTCATCAGATGATGTGTATTATTTATTTTATAGTTTTTGTGTATTTATTTGACGACTTTATGAATTTGTTATTGTTAACCCTTTACCATTTCTTCTAAAGCGAACTTGTTCAGGTTAGTCAATTTTCTATCATTTTTGCATAATAATAACAATATTCTTTATAAATGTAGCACTGATGAAGCTTTAAAATAAAGCGAAACGTTTGTTCAATTTCAAATTTGGAAGTCTTTTTCTTGTTTGGAGGGTGTCACAACGCTGCTAATCAAAAACAACTTATATCTATAGTGACGCAAAAATAACAACAAACCTATGATGGATAATAGCTTTTTCCAACAAATTCGAAGGATTTATGGAGACAATTGTGTTTACTTATGCAAAGAGCAACTTAATTTGACTAAGACATTAGCAAATCTGAAGAACAGAAAGATATTTTTATTGCAATGTCGTAC
>JBBPLN010000812.1:0-13120 GCA_038089815.1 Sutorius eximius
ATGTGGTAAAAGCATATTATATAACAATGCGCAATCCAAAGTTGATATCGGATCGCGCACAAATGACGAACAACAAAACATGAGGAGATAAAAAGTGCGCAATATGAGGTATACATCGGATTGCGCAAAATCAATGAGCACAAATATGCACAATCCAACGGTACCATTGGATTGCTCAGAATATTACAAAGGATCAATATGCACAATTCAATGGTACCATCAGATTGCGCAGAATTAATCAGTATAAATATGCACAATCCAACGGTACTGTTGGATTGCTCAGAATTACACAGTATTATTATACACAACCCAATGGTACCGTTTGATTGAATTAGTCCCATGGTGAAAAATATTGACATGTGATTTGAATACACATAAATAATAAATATATTTGAGATTACAAATGGGATATCCGATAACAATCGATAACGTTGGAACGACACGGCCACCATATGGCAAGACGAGATCAGGCAAAAAGGATGGCGTATCAGAGATGGATGGTAGAGGAGATGATGAGTGAGTTGAATTCACAAAGAGATAAAGGAAAAGATAACACACATGAACAGAGGAAGATGAAGGCATTGATGCGGTAGAAGATGGGGTGTCCGAGGAGGCAAAGGGCGATGTGGATGTACCGATGGATGGTAAGGAAGAAGGTGGGTCGAGGATGGAGACAGAGAGCGTGGATGTGGTGATATACAAAGTGGATACGTTGGAAAATGCGATGAGAGAACTGGACAGCATGAATAGGACGATGGAATTGATGGAGTTGGATAGGATGGATCTGAAGAAGAGAATGAAGGCGGCAGGGATGGTGGAGTATGGGGAGCAATTGATGGAAGAAGAATTCAAGTGTAACATGTGAGTGCCGAACGATATAGAATGGAAAGGACTGACATGGTTCAGATGTCTTGAATGGATGTGAGTGAGGACGCTTGGATGTGTATTCTGACGAAACGGTGCATGGAACAGGGCACACGCGACAACGATAAATGCGGAATGCGGGCATCTGTTCTGCGGGACATGCATCACGCAAGCGTGGGGTGTGTTCTACAAACCATCTCGGCAGCCAGAGATGACGGCACAGAGGGCAAGGCGTGAATTTCAGTGTCCTCTGTGCAAAAGAGGTACGACTGGGATTCCAGAGGTTAGCAAACGAGTGGGAGACAACGCACCCTTCTACGTGAGCCACACGACGAACCGTGTTCTGATGAACGTGACATCGAACGCGAGAGATTCGTTGAAGGTGGTGGAGGATGATATCAACGACGGGACCAGGGAGCGATGGGGGGTGTTTTTGACGGAGTCACGGGAAAAACACAGGTGAGCCGCACGAAAAGGATACGGATGGATTTGGCTGATGCAGGCACTTACAGAACATGCATGGACATCATGGATCGTTTTCGCCGATACTGGTGCGAACTGCCCACAGACGAACTGTTGAAAAGGACGGGGTTGTTTGTGATCGACAAAGACGGGGTGTTTCCTCCATCTCCTGTGGAAAGGTCTCGACAAAGAAGGGTGGACGACATGTTTGGCATCAGGGCTGGCCGGGTGCGGAGGATCCCAGGGATGAGAAGGCCGATGGATGGTGTGGATGTGTCTGACGACGCACGATCTGTTATTAGTTTGAGCGACTGACAAAGACACATCTGCGCGATTTGATGGCAACATCGGATCGCGCGGATCTGCCACGCAAAATTAGACGTTGACATCGGATCACGCACGTCTGTCAAGCGAGATCTACCTGCGCGATTCGACGCGGACATTGAATCGCGCAGAAAACCTCGCGTCTGAGCAGGGTCAAGGGTTCACTCTCATCCGCTATGCCTCCACGCGCCAAATCGTCCAAGAAGGATGCCGTCGAACAAGAGGGATTTGGGTCCACCGTCGATCGGTACATCGTCGAGCTGCATGCCCTAGAAGAGAAGTCGAGGCAGGCGCTGATCGGATATGCGAAGACGGACATACTGAAGAGGGACATGGTGTTCGGGAAGTACAATCAACGTCTTCTCAACAAGAAGGAGATGCGCAATCTTCTCGATTCTTTCAACAGAAACGGGCTTGATCGTTTCAGCATTCAGCATGCAGTGCCTCTGATCGTGCCTCGATCTTCCGTCTCTCCCTCGTCCGTGAAAGCTCTGGTGCCGTCCGATTTGGTCTCAAAGGATGGGGTGCATCTCCCGCTTCTCAGACTCGAAGGTGATCCCCATTCCGAGGACGTCTGGAAGGACGACTCAGACAAGAAGGTCGGCCCCAAAGTGATCGCTGCGGGTGGACGCCATCGCAGGGAAGCGTTGGACGAGTGGGTCAGGCAAAGGAAGTCTGATGCGTCTGCAGCCCAACGTGAAATGAAGGACATGGAGATGCGGATGGAGACGGACGACCCGGCTGATGCACAAGAAATCGCGTCGGCGACGGCAGCGTATCGCATGGCAAAGGGTCTCGTGGAGATGGCAGGCCTCTGGATCGTCGCCGTGTATGACAAAGGTGAGTGCACATCCGTATCGTCTGTCTGCCGTTCGTAAGATCAACGGGCATTCTTTCAGATCTCGTCGAAAAGGATGGTAGCACCGTCGCCATCCATCTGTCCACCAACCAGCGTCTCTACACTTATTCGGAGACCGCGGAGGAAGGTATCGTTCAAACATTCAGAATGATTCTTTCTAAGAAACAGACGTGGCGTGACTGCGAGATTCCTCCGAAGGTCAGTCAGGAATCGACCGGATACAAGATCATGCAACTCTTGCAGCAAGATTATGTTTGGAGGTTGATGCAGACGCTCGTGGACATTCCATCGACTTATTACATACATTCGAATATATTCAAGGTCTCGCGTCTCAGAGAAGATTTGCTCGGGGGACATGGAGGGGTGAGTTTAGGGCCCCGTCGTTCGTGCATGCTGACACGTAGATCTTGCTTAGCTCCTTGCGGCGGTCGTCATGTTTCTAGAAGATCGTCTCAATATGTGCTTCAATGCGGTCGAGTGGGATGGGGTGGACGTCAGGATGAACATCGAGTTGGTCGAGCACCCTGGCACAGAGCCTGCATCCAAACAGGCTGCTGAGAAGCGTCTTGTCGAACATCTCTTTCGATTGCAGCGCGCACAACCGTTGAAATCCGTCATCAGCGACGAGCTCCGAATCAAGATCGATGGCATTTACCGTCAACACCTCGGCGGGGAAGACATGTGGAAATACTTTGGCGGGAACGAGGAGAGATGGTTTGAGGCATATCGGAACTACGCTCACGACGTCGTGCAACTCATGGAAACGATGTCGACAAAGATGGCGGCTCAAGAATGGGAGTCCCCCGAAATGAAGAGGGCTTGGGAGGACTGCGCCACGAAGGCGCTCCTCGTCCTCACCCCAAAGTCGTTCGTCTCAGATCCAGAATATCTTCCGTTCATGTCTGTGGAGGTCTGGTCCACGTTGAGCAAGCAGTTCAAGAGAGGGAGCAATGCCCTTACCGAAGTACGTCCTCTCTCTCTCTCTCTTTTTGCGCGATCCGACGTGCATCTTGTATCGCGCATCTTTGCAGATCACGGCCTGGTTCAGCCCTCTCATCTTCAGCGAGAAGATCGTCGGCGGCACTTGGAGGCCCGGGTCTGCAACAGCAGAAATGATTCGCGCGCTCACGTCCAATCCCCTCCTCAACAACAATCTCAAACGTGTCGCCGTCAGAGAGGTGCGTCTCGTCCATCGCCGTGTTTCTCATTCTCATCCACCATCCAGCTCGTGTGGGCCATCGTTGACAACTTTGCGGCGGTCCTCCAGCTCGAGGACGATCTCGTGGCTGCCAACATCCAAAAGCGTCCGGACAGCGCGAAGAAACTCAAGGAGTTCATGCTCCTTGAGTCCTCGGGCAAGGTCGTCACCGCTCGTGAGTGGAAGCAGAAGGACCCTCCACCTGCCGTCAAGAGAGCCAACGGCGAGAGCGATCGTCAGTCCCCCTCCCTGCCCTTCCGTTCCTCTTTCTTTTGCTCACCCCGTCTCTATTCTAGTCGATTTTCTCAAACGCCAGCTCAACGCAGAAGTATACTTCATGGAGGACCAGCTCCGTCTCGCCATTCGTAAGTGCAGCTCTAACATCCCGTCTCCAAACTGGATGGACTCCTGGTCCAACCCGATCTCCTTCTCGCCGACCCGCTCTCCGTATTTCCGCACCGCGACGTTCCTCTCCCGCCATACGTTCACATGGAAGGATCTGCGTGGAAGCGAGGCTCGCGCACGAAAAGAGACCGTCGCCGTCGCCATATCCGAGTTTTGCACCGCACTCTCGTATCGTGTCCCTCTCCTCTCAAAGAATGCCAGCGCCGCCACCTTCCTTCGCAATGCCATCGAGACAGCCCTCGCCTTTGCCGTCGGGACAAAGAACGGTTTTCAATGGCCTGATGGATTCGTTCCGAATCCTGACCATGTCGACGACACACAGATGCCCGAGATACAGCACGGGAATGTATTCACGCTCGAGTCTCTCAATGCCGTCGACGAGCGCGCCCTCTATCGAAAGGCAGATCGTCGCTCCATACAGCGCATCCTCAACACCGTCCAATCCTGCTTCCTGTCTTGGAAACCCACCGGAGAACGTCCCTCCAAAACCACAAAGCCACGTCCTGTCCGCAAAGAGATCGCCGTCCATCTCCAACCATTGATCAATGTACGTTCGTTTCTTCACCTCCACCCTTGTCTACATCCGTCATGCATCCGAGAAGGCCCTCGTTCGCAGCTCTTATGAGCACCGCGAGCTTACGATCGATCCGTCTTTCGACCTCGACTACAATGCTGACATTCCAGACGACGACGTGCTCGACATCCACATCCTTCGTGTAGAAGAAAACGACAACAAAGACGATGGAGACGACGACGACGGCGATGACGATGGCGATGGCGATGGCGATGATGACGACAATGACAACAAGACTGGCATGGACAGTGAGCCGAAGAGGGCTCCCAACAAGATCGCTCTCAAACCTGTCGAGAATTCAACCCTCCTTTGCATCTTCGCTGCACCCGACACAGAACAGCGCTTCGAAGACCTTGGCCAGATCTGGATCGACCCATCCGCTGCCCCTCGTCAGCGCCCCAAGCTCAGTACGTCCTACACGTTTCTTTTCTACACGCCATGCCCTCATTCCACAACCAGCTTTTACGGCTCATCAAAACAAGCCATCCTTGAAGGGAAAGGAGAAAGAGATCCCTCCCCCAGCTTCACCACCGACGCCCCCACCCACCCTCAACAAGGGAAAACAGAAGGCGCTTCCCCCGCCTCCAACCCCTCCGATTTGTTCGACACACAGCTCCCCGATGCTCCCACATGCTGCCATTTCTCCATCCAGCTCCATCGGAAACGTCTTCGACCCAGACTTCACACAGAAGTATTCTCGTCTCCGCACGGACCTCGACATCCCGACCCAACCCGCCGACGAGGACGAGGACGAGGACGAGGCTGAGGACGAGGCTAGCGAACACACGGACGGTTCGTCCATCATCTCTTTTTTTTTTTGCGCGATCGTCGTTCCTCTTTCGATCGCGCGTTTTTGTGATTCTCTTTGAGCGCACGTTGTTCACGCACCTCCAGTCGCGCGATCTCCTTCCCTCCTTCGATCGCGCGTTTTCTTCTCTCGTACCAACTCTAACCTAACCTTCCTTTTTCAGGTGATCCCCTTGCAGACCAGGAGCCTGGCGAGGTCCTTACCAGTACGTTCCTTTTCCCTCCCCTGCCCCCTCCGTTCCGTTCACCCTTTCAAAGATATCACTACAACGATGTCCCATCTCTCCACCTCCCGCTCTGGCTCGACTGATGCCCCTCGTATGTATTCCCTCTCCCAACTCAGGTCCTCGCTCTCTCGCCCATCCTTTCCTTCCAATACAGACGCGCTCTCCGACATCGAGGACCCTCTCCCCTCCCAGAACAAACGTGACACCGACGACGTCGTCTCCCGTACGTCCCCCTCTCCTCTTCTCTCTTCTCCCTCATCCCTTCTCTTTTCTTCAGCCGGATCAAGAGGCCCTGCAAACACCAAACGTCTCCGCATGGCCGTGCAGCATCATCCACCCTCCCCAACACGCCCGTCCATCCCCGTCCCTCACTCCTCTCACCCCCTGCACGCTGCACCCCTCCAGCAAAGGCAAAGGCACCCCCAGCCGTCCGTTCAATCCAGATCCAGGCCGTCCTCCTCCCATCCCCACCATCGTCTCCCAAGGACACCGGAGGAGGGCACCACCGAGCCACCCTCCAGCCCCTACAATCCGCACAATGAGATCTCCGACGCCGACCTTGTCAAATCCCTCACAAACATGCCTTGATTTCCCTGTCGTCGTATGTACTTCTCTCTTGTACCCCGTTCCGTCGTGCAATCCAATTCGTCTCCTCTGTTCGATTCGTCTCTTCCGTTCTCCGATAGATCCGTCCCCTTCCCCTCAGGTAAGTCGTTTTATCTCTCCAGCGACCCTGCACCGTCACCCGACCCCTTCAATATTCAATTCAATTCAATTCTTTTTAATTCGCCGCCGTTCCCCTTGCCCCCCTGCCCTCCACACCTGCTCTGGTACGTCCTCTTCCTCCCATCGTCCACAGTGATCCCCATGCCCCCTCGTCCAAAGTAAGTTCCCCTTTCTTGCACCACATCTTCCTTTCTCATCCTCTTCTCTTTTTCCCAGTGACCCTCCAAGGCCCGACGGACCTGCAGACACGGACACGGACACGGACACAGACACGGACGATGTCCTCAACCCCACAGACATCCTCCTCGATCCACTTCCCCCAGATCAACCCTTCAACCTTGCACACGTCCCTCCCCACCTTCATGCAGACGACCACTATCAACAGCACGTCGTCGATGATGCCCTCATGCGCACCATCGACCTCGACGATTCAAACGACCTCGACTACGAACATCTCTTCGCCGACCTCCCTCACAGATCCCTCCACCTCTCCTCCCTCAGAAACCTCCATGCAAACAACAGCTCTCGTCATGCCATAAACCTCCTCTCCCTCCGCTCCGTCCTCCACGTCGATCGCTCCCTCCGTCTCGCCACCAACGACGACCACGTCATCCCCTCCATCGACGCTCACTTCGTCGACTTCACCCTCTATCTCGGAGACCGTGTCGGCATCGACGCCGTCCTCCCAAACCCCACCGTCCGCATCGATCACACCTGGCATGTCGACTTCTCCCTCGCAAACCTCTTCAAGCTTTGGCCCGACTCCCATGCAAACCTCCCCTTCTCCACACCAGGCCGCATGCTCTTCTGTGGTTCTCGTGCACAGGAGGACTTCTGGTTCGCATTCCCTCCAAACTCCTTCTTCGACAACAACGTCCTCCATCCTCGCCCTCCCCCAGAATTCACCGTCCTCCCTGCAGCTTCCTCCTCCGCCCTCTCCCCACAACATGCATACATGCTCGTCATGTTCTTCGCACACGCCCTCGCACAGATGAACTTCCTCGACATCCACTGTCGCATCCGTTATCCAGACCCCATCACCCGTGATGCTGTCACTGCAGCCACCGACATCCTGTATGTCATCTCTTTTTTGCCCCCCCCCCCCTTTCAAACTGACCCTCCTCTAGAGGAAGGCTCGATGAGCACAACCGCTCCCTCCAGCTCACCCTTCCAGACGCTCGCCGCTTCCATGACATCATCTCTCGCTCTTGGCATCCGTGGGTCAACGCTGCACCCCGATCCTGGAAGTCTGATGGCTTCTTGCTCAACAACTCTCCCGTCGCTCTCACCCTCCGTTATGGTCAAAATCAACCCATCTGCACCTTCCTCCACAATCCACATGAACATGCCCTCCGTCTCCAACAGGAACGCGACACCTGGGACTCTGACAGAGACCTCTCCCACATTCGTCTCATGTCCCTCTCCATCGCACACCACATACAGTATGTCCATCTCTTCCTCCTCCTCCTCCTCCTCCTCCGCCTTCCTCATCATCCCTTTCTCCTTCAGTTTCAAACATGTCCAAGAGTGGTCCAACATCTCTGGCGCTGCTCTTCACGATGCCTACGGTCGTCATCTCTATGATCTTCCCCTTCATGACCCAAACCGCATCCAAATAGACATCTCTCGCAATCATGACGGTCATGACGTTCCTGTTTATGACCTTCTTGGCTTTCGCATCCGTCGCCGCATCCCTCGTACCTTCTCTCTCTCTGGTGCCCTCGTCGATCTCACACGAATAGATGATCTTTTTTCCCTCGATGACAATGGCAACAAACCCTATCATGCCTATCCTCTCGCTTTCACAAAAATATATGGCAACGTCCAGGCTTCAAAGACTCTCTCCCCCTTCGACCCCCTTCTTCATGACATTAACTCCCTTCTCAATGACGACAATGATCACAATGACGACAATGACAACGACAATGACAACGACAATGACAACGACAACGACAACGACAATCATATCCACCCCCTCAATCCTGCTCCCATCCTCACAGGCACTCACTCTCAGATTTACAACGCCATCTCCCACCGTGTTCGTGATCAAGCTCGCTTCCACTATGTTCAACTCGGTCTCGTCACCTCTGTTCTCTCTGGTACCACCGCCACGACCCAGTCTGCCAAGAGACGCTTCGCTCAACGCAAGCGCCACTGCACAAACCATCTTCCCCACGTCCGTTTCGAGAATGCCTTGCTTGGTGACAATCAACCACAAGCTCTCAGGCTTGAGCAGACCTTCGTCATAGACGTTTACAGGCTTAGACCCCATCACAGGAATGGCAGGTCAGCTTTTCCTCCTCCTCCTTCCTTCCTTCCTTCCTCCCTCTCCTAATCTTCTCCCCCCAGGTCTGTTTTCGACCATGTCATAGCCAAGATATGCAAGCATCTCGCTCATCCCTCCATCTTCGACCCTATCAAGGCCTCCCTCCAGCCTTTCAAACCAGAGGTCCTTCTCGTCCTTCTTTCTTCATCTTCACCATCCTCATCCACGTTTGTTTTTTGTTCCTCCCTCCCCATCAGGTCATTCCAAACCTTTTCAAGTGGGCCACCTTCCCTCTCACCTCCCTCATCGAGCTTCTCTGGAATTCTTGTCGACCTTCCCTCGACGTAGGCAAGCCCATCGACCCATATCTTATCGAATTCATGTCCATCCTTGAGCGTTCCCTCAACTACGCACACACCGGCTCTGCCAAGGTATTGACCCGAAAGCTCATGCTCCCCTTCTTTCTTGCACAGGGAATCCTTCTCGATGGCTTCCCCACCCTTAACAAGTCCCTCATCTCCTTCCCTGCCCTTCTTTTAGGCCAGCTAGACATTGCCACCACCAACTGGCCCCGTGCCCCCAGAACCCGTCATCCCCTCATGGGCTCCCAGAAGGTCCAACAACTCACATATGGAAAGTCCCACATGCAGGCAAGCATCCTTCTTCCTCTTCACCCCCTCCTCCAATCCTGAACCCTCCCTCCACAGCACTCTGTCGCCCGCTTCATCATCCATGATGCCATTCAACACCCCTCCCCTACCATCTCTCTCAACTCCACCGACCCCATGCTGTACTCCATCGACCATCTCTCCCATGTCCTCGAGGTCGCCCTCAACGTCTACCTTGACGACGTCAAGACTCTCGTATCTAACACCATATCCGCCGAGCTCGCCCCCATCTTCCAATCTCGTGATCATGCCGCAAAGACCCTCGCCAGGGTACGTCGCACGGCCTTGAAGTCGTGGATGGCCTCCAACCATCCTCTCTCCTACGAGGCCCCTGATCACACCCATCTTCTTTCCGCCTTAGACATGCCCGTCCCTCTCCGAGTCGACAACAACGCCGACCTCGCCATGTCTCTTCCTGCACCCCGTTCTGGCAGACGCACCCTGTCTTCTTTCGTCGACGATCTCGTCGCCGGCCTCCGCAAACGACGAGGACCTCCATACATCCAAAACGGCATGTTCCAGCATGTCCTTCTTCACGCCATCGATTCCATGACTCGCCATTTCTCTAATCGGCACCGCTGGTCAGATCTCGTCGTCGACGACGACTTCTTCAAACGCACCCTCTACAAGGCTGCTTCAAAACTCAAAATAAACCATGTCCCTTGGACGGCAGACCCTGACGACGACCATGCCGCCCCCCATCCTCGCCGAGGCAGACGCCCCGCCACCATCGTCCACACCGTCTGGCTCCCTCTTGGTGCCATGGAATCCGCCCCCAAGCCCACCATCATCCGCGTTCTCAATCCCATCCAATCCAGACAGGCCCGGCTCGTACGTGCCTCCGACCAGACCGCCCTACACGACTCTCGTGCCTCCTGGTCTGCGATAAGACACCGCCTCGCCGACTACCACTCGATCGTGCACAAGACGTCCCTTCCGAGCGAATGGTCCGTCAAGCAGGCCAGCATACAGCCTTCGGACACCTTCACCCTCTCCGTCTACGAATGGGTCCATGACCACTACGACCCGGTCGACAGTCCCGTCCACGCCCTCGCCATGTTCTGTGCCCTCATATTCGCCGGCATGCTCCCGACCATCTATGCACCCACGCCCCTCAATCTCCCCAAGGACGCGTCCACAAAGCAGATCGACAAGTTCTTCAAAGAGTTGCAGTGGTGCACGAGAGAAAAGAGAGGCAGCACCAACGAGCCGCCTTTCATCACCATGGTGTCTACGTTCATCATTGCATTCCTCGACGACAGGTCCCCTCTCGCCCTTCTCCATGCCAAAGAGGACCGCTCCAAAGACGAGAAGAACGCCATCACGGCTTTCCTTGACAAACACAGTGAGTGCGCTAGCGCTCTCCCTGGCACGCGTCCGATCATCTGACGTCTCTGCCCCCCCCGAAACAGCCGCGAAAGGCATCACGATGACGAACGTCCTCCTCCGCTTCCGGCTTGCCACGACGACATCGCAACGCCTAGGGAAAGGCCCCCATTGGCTCAAGAACACGCATCCGATCACGCCGAAACAACTGAAGACGAAATGGACCGAGATCCGACACAGCATAACTTCCGACAAGCAGTACGGATCGTACGATGCCATCGTCATCTTCGCGGGGGAACACACAGCAAAACGCTTGCTGGAGAAACAATGGGTCAAGACAAAGGGACGCACAGACGCCAACCCGTTCACCATCGCATCATCGAAGGGCAAAGGAAAGCGCACGAAACCATCAGACGAGCAACTCTCCAGCGACAACGACCTCGTCGTCATCCCATACGATCCTGCGATGGAAGCAGGACCGTCCAGGATCCGTCGTAGAGTAGCATGACGTAGACTTGGACGATCGTGCGAAAACATGGTCATACCTGGTACATCACATAGCCACCGTTTTTTTTCTGCGCAATACGAGGACACCATCAGATTGCGCAAAAATGTGGCTTGTTCTCTTCGACGGGCATACGAACGTCGGTGTGTGAATGACACGCGATCCGCTGGTCCCAGCAAATCGCGCACAAATGATGAACAACAACAAAACACGGGGGGTACATGTGCAATTGCACAGAATCAAGCAGTATAAATATGCACAATCCAACGGTACCCTTGGATTGCTCAGAATTACAAAGTATCAATGTGCACAATCCAATGGTACCGTCGGATTGCGCAGAATCTACAATCCGACGGTACCATTGGATTGTGCAAAATATCTGGTTGAGTTGGTCTCATGGTGAAAACATTTGAAAGATGAGATTAATACTACCCACTTTTTGTAAATAGGTAAGGGTAATGGCATGATGTAGAGGGGCATGTCGCACATTAAATGTGTGATAGCTCATATGTAAGGTAGAGAGAACTTATATGACTGTGTAATGAAAATTGGAATGATGTGCAGGATAAGATAGAGGTTGCTGTGTCTGAGCAGATGAGAAGGATGAATGCTACCTATGTGATGATAAAGGTGAAGAAGCCATTGCCATGGGGTCGAGTTGACACATCTTATTTGCGGAACTTTACTGGACCAATGACCAGAGTCACACTTGTGAGTGATTCATATTTATACAAATGTGGCAAGACTGCAATGAGGAAACTGAAGGAATCACACATTTAAGCTACCCACCAAAATTTTATGCACCCACAACGCGCAATAGGATATACTAACTGTGGCTGACATTGCACATTTTATGCACCCACACAAATGCGCGAAATGATATTTTAGATACCCTCCGAAATGTGCGATATGCTGACATGGATATGGATATAAGGAAAGCAGAATGGGAAGATACAAAGATGAGCCAGTGGCAGGATGTCATAGAGCAGTGGATGGAGGAAATGGAGAGGATGCAAGGCCATGACAACAGAGACACAATCATGACAGGTCAGATGGGTGAAACGAACAGGTTACATATCTAAGGATTTAAAAAAGAAACCTGTTCAAACCTTTGTTTTGTTTTGTTTTGTTCCAAACTGCTCTATACTGCGCATTTCGGGACCACCCTCAAATGCGCAGTAGGGGGGGTTGCAATGTGTCAAAATGGCTTACATAAGCAGCTGAAGTGTAGGGAAAGAGTGTATGGACAGGATAGAGAAGGGTAAAGGGTAGAGGAAAGTGTAGCAAAAGAAGGGTGGCAAAAGAAGGAGAGTAGAGAAAGAGTAGGAAGAAGTATAGCAGAAGTGTAGAGAAAGAATAGGAAAAGTGTACTAAATTAAATGTCTAGAAAAAGTGTAGAAAGCATCTACAATCATGTCTAGGAAATATATTTTCCACAAGGACTCCAAAAGAGTAGAAAAAGAGTAGGAAAATGTACACAAAAGTCTAGGTAAAATCTATGAAAACTGTCTAGGAAATGTCTTGGAACGGTGTACAAAATGTGTAACTGAAGTGTACAAAAAAGCGTAGCAAAAGTGTAACTAAAGTCTAGCAAAAGTGTGCCAACAAGTAGAAAAAACAGTAGGTAGAGTGTACAAAAAGTGTACAAAAAAGCTTAGGAAAAGCGGAGCAAAAGCAAAAGTGTAGGAAAAGTCCAGGAAACCTCAAGGAGATGTGTGAGGAAAGTGTAGTGAAAAGTGTAGTGAAAAGTGTAGTGAAAAGTGTAGTGAAAAGTGTAGTGAAAAGTGTAGTGAAAAGTGTAGTGAAAAGTGTAGTGAAAAGTGTAGTGAAAGTGTAGGAAAAGCGGAGGTAAAGAGTAAGAAAAGAGTAAGAAAAGAGTAAGAAAAAGAGTAGAGAAAAGAGTAGAGAT